>PVIR01006367.1:0-66386 GCA_004026965.1 Petromus typicus
CCTGTAGCAAATCACCTAGCAGTAGCCTCCTTTAAAGACCTTCAGATTCAATTAGAAAATACAACACTGCTAAGGTCACACAAAACATGACCAGGGTCAGCGGCTGACCGTGCACTGCCAGTCTGCAGCCGCTGATTCTTGTCCAATGTACTCATTTTATTCAAGGAGAAAATAAGGTCACAAAGTCAGTTGGTAGCAAAAGTAAAACATGATTTCCAAGCCTGAGGCTTTCTGGACCTCACTCCATTGCCTTTGGAGAACACATGCCACTTGGATTGTTTTTGGTTTATTTTTGAATGGAGGTTACAATAAAGACAAAAATCAAGCGTGATAGGACACGTAGCAGTTAAAATTAGCTTCCTCCTCTGCCAAAGCAGGAAAAGTCCTTTGTCCTATATTCAACCTAATGGGCTTCAGCCAACCAAATGGAAGGTCAGATCAGGCCAGCAAATGGAAGAGTGTTCACAAAAAAGGTCTGTCATGAAGGAATATGCTGGCTGGTGATTGGCCACAAGTGGAACGAAGTGTCTTCAGAAGCACCAGGAGGTTCTGAGGTAGTCTGAGATTGAGTGCCGTCTTGTTCTGGCGCCATCTTGTTTTGACAGAGCTCCTCACAGCAGTCTCTGCCTTGGAATTTTTGGCACGTAGGGATATGGATATGAGAAATTTGACACTACTGTGCACTCCTTCTCAGCCAAGTCCCGCCCTGAGAATTTAGCATCTCTGCAGTGAATTCTTCTTGCCTACGTGTCCTGGTGTAGAACAAAGGCTTAGAACATTGGGCTGAGTCCCACACAGGGGACGCCACAGGTCACATCATGCTCATGAAACCCATTCCCTGCTGTGTACACAATGTGGGCCCAGCAGAGAGATGCTGAGTAATACATTTGTGACCTTCAAGTAACAGAACAGTCCCCGCTTACGTCCCCCAGTGTTTAAGCAAATTCTTCCACAGCTGGACTCCACTAACAGCTGTGTAGCCGTGAGGCAGCCACTGACTCACTTAAAAACTCTAGCCATCTTTAAAATGAGGATTATGCATTGCTTTTGGAAGCTGGGGCTCTTTTTGTCTCCTGGGAGGGCTCCATCTGTCCCTCCACTTCTCAGATTCTTAAGCTTAGAAAGGAGCTGACTTGAAGCTGGATGTTGCTGTGGTATCCTTCAGTGGCTGCTGGGAGGTCGAGAAAGTGCCCACATGATTCCGTCTCACCCAGCCTGGCAGTGAGGCAGATGTTTCCCAACAACTTGGGCACTAGATGTCAGAACTGGCTCACAATCATCTAGGAGGGGCAGCTGGAGGAGGAAGACAGTGTCTCCCAGTCAGATCCACTTCGATCTTACCTGGCTGCTGCAACTGCTTCTTTTTCTCCTTCCTTCATTCATTCATTCATTCACTCATTCATTCATTCATTTTTGAGATGGGAACCGTACGCCTGTCAGAATGTCTCCACACACTGGGGCTCAAGATCCTCCTGCCTCAGCTTCTCTAGTAGCTGGGACTACAGAAATGTGCCACTGCCGCCAACTGATAATCACATCTGATGGGAGGTTTCACTGTGAGAGACCTTTCCCCTCACTCGTCCAACAGTGCTGACAGGTTACTGCTCCATAAGCACAGCTCTGTTCTATTCTAACACCGCTGGACATGTAAGTTTGAGTTCTGAGGAAACTTTTCACAGCTCTCCATGTTTTCATCTTGCCTCACCTTCTCAGTCAATTCTTCTTTCTCAGCTCACTGCTCTCCTCATATATGTTAGTGTTGTAGGGAAACCAGATGGTTCTAAGGCCCGTGCTCCCCTCTCCCCAAACCTCCTCCAGCAGCCCCCTCTGCCTCTGCCCATCCAGGCCCTGTCCTACCCAGTGCCCAGCTCAGGGCTCAGTCAACCCTGCCTCCCTCCTCCCAGGACTCCAAGGAGACGGAGCCTCTTCCTTCAGCCCCTGTGACGGTTAGTACAACTGCCAGTCTGACTGGGCTGGGAAACACCTAGAGATTAGTAACGCACACTTACGCTTCTGGGTGTGTGTGTGAGGGTGTCCTAGAGACAAGCCACAGGGAGAGCTTGAAGAGAGAAGAGGCCCACCCTGAATGTGGGCAGCCCCATCCACCAGCCCCGGCTGGGCTGGAGCAAAAGCAAGAGGAAGAGGGAGCCACCCGCGCCCCCGTTCTGAATTTCCCTAGCTGCTTTCCAGTCACAGGAGATGAGCAGCTTCCGTCCCTGTGCATGAAGCTCTGCCTCGCCACAGGCCTAGAAGCAATGGAGGCGGCAGGCCAGGGACTGAAACCTTCGAAGCCCTGAGCCAGAGACACTTGCCTCTGAACTGGTTGTTCTCAGGTGTGATGTTGCAGTGATAAAAAACTCAGCAGTGCAAGCCCAGAACCACAGTCTAGAACCGGCACTTGCATCCCTCCCTGCAGCTCTGACAGGAAGATCAGGCCTGTAGCCTGTGCCCTCCAAGGGGCGAGCCCTGTGGTCACTCTCAGCCGTCACAAGCACTTGCCGAGGCAAACTGCACAGCTGTGGGAGGCACATTTCTCATGGCAGCCAATCTGGGGTGTGTAAGCTAAGAAACCACTGCAGCTTTTATTAACACGTTCACACAGAGGCACCAGTCTCCCCTGCCCCACAAACGTGCCGAGTTTGTCAGATCTGCTGGGCCGCAGGGAGCTGGCAGGGTCATCACGGACCAGCCCGGCCACCGCTTTCAGTGAGTAGCTGCCACCCAAGGCAGGGGAGGATTTACGAGGCTGTAATGAGGAGGGCAGGGACAGCAGTTATTATGCACAGAGGGCTTGAGTGTGCCAGCACTGGGCACACTGCCTTTAATCTCTATTTTTGGGAGAACCTAGGAAGGTAGCAATTATGATCTTTTAATATTTTTAGAAGACAGAATGGTTGGGCAGGGTGGCGGAGGGGCAGAAGCAGCAGCCACACCTTAGGGGACCCACCAGTCCTTCCCATCACAACTAAAGTCCTTGTCACCCTCCTCTGGTCAGCGTCCTTTAGAACAGTGATCTTGATTCTGATAAAAATAAAAGCAGTGCATTTCCTCCTGCTCTCTGCGACCCCAAGGTGTCACCGCCAGACAGCACACGGGCCTCTGAAGTGCATAGACGGCACTGCATCTTCACAGACTGTCAGCCCTGCCACCGAGCTTACTGTGTCCCGTCCACCTTCTGGACCCGGTCTGCCCTGGGTGAGAGTTGAGAATCTGGGCATCCTTATACAGACCCATGGAATTAAAAACGATGTGTTCTCGAGGATCCATCTTCCCCCACCCCGTTCTCCTCCTCAGGGGCAGGTGTTTGCCGGCCTGGACATCACCTCACCAGGGTCACCCATGAAAGAGAACCTAGAGAATGAGCCAGAAGGAACAGATGCCCCGAAGTGGGCTGGAATCCCCACTTCTGAGTACCAGCCATGTGACCCTGACAGCGATGCTTAACACAGTCCTGGCCCCTTGCAAAATGACAATCGTCCTGCCTGCCAAAACTCTCATGAGGGTTGAAGAGAATGGGACAGGTGGAATGGCACACGCCACACGGTACCCGGAGAGAGTGCGCTTCATAATAGTCCAGAGACACAGCCCAGAGCCCTGTGTGGTGGCCTGAAGACCTGATCACTACCACGCAGTCTTTAGGACAGTGTCCCTTTATTTCCAGTAGCCATGATATAAATGAACTTTTGTGAATGTTTATGACTCATGCAAAAGCTGGGGGCTTTTGCATAATAATGGCAACTTGCAAAGTGACCTCATTTTTAGCCACAGTATGAGGGCTTTCTCGGTGCCCCTTTGTGGAAAGGGAAAAAAATTATTTTCAAGGCTCTATGTGACAAAGCACAAGACAATCAGCATGGCAACTTGTAAAGCAACAGAGTGCAGTCCTCGTGGAAGACAGAGGCAGGCACCAGGAAGGACAGCTCGGTGATGCCGAGGACAGCTCAAAGACAGGCAAACCTAGAGACTGTCACCAGCTGTCGGTGGGTTTTGACACCATTGGGTTGGGAAAGATACACTTAGCATTTGGGAAAAGAAATGGAGGCAATACAGGTTAAAGTGGGTCATGTTTTCACAGGGGCTTCTTCCTTATGGATGCAGCTGAATGTCCAGGAGCTTGTTTTTCTGTCCCACAGGAAGGGGGCATAACACTGTATATGGCAGCTATGGTATGGAGCAGTCCCTGTGTGGCATTCAAATAGGCCTGTTGGGAAGTATGGGTTATATGGCTCTCGCCTGCCTCGGCCTATAGGAAATGATGCAGAACATGCAGCATTTTGTGCACAGAGTGTCCCTACCTGGCTCCTGGGAAAAGCAGGGCTAATTCACAGGAGTCTCCAAAGTCCTTCCAAGTCCCCCTTTGTAAGATTGAGAAGGGAAATGTTAAATACAAAGGCTGGAGCTGTTGGAGAAGTTTTGTCATACAAACTCAATTTTTTTCGTGGTCCCTAAGATTTTATTCCCAAAGTTAAAGTTTTACATAGTGCAAGAGGCTACGTCAAAGTGAAGTTTCTTTTGTTTCATTCTAGGGATTGAACTCGGGATCTTATGTTTGCCAGGCAGGTGCAGTGCCATTGAGCTAAATCCCCAGACCTTCCAGGTGAAGTTTTAGAGACAAATTTGAGGTTTCATTTCAGTCAGATGACTGTCACTGCAAAATGCTTACAATGGATCAGTTTTGTTTTTTCCTCACTGGGTGTCTACAACATGAAAACACAGAAAAAAATCATAGTGTTTTTTCCACCAAGACATAAGGCTACAGTCACTGCTAATCATTTCTAGGGGTGGCATTCAAATGGAAATGCTGTCATACAAAACAGTCCCAGACATTTGGGGGCAAGTGTTCAGCCAGCTCCTCTGACTCACACTGAGCTGCTTCTGACCAGAGTGACAGAGGAGAAAAGAGGCCAAGACAGAAAAACTCATTTATCATACACTGTGAGCTGAGATATCCTGGGGAAGGGGCAGAGAGAGAAGGCAAAGAAATGAGTTCCCAAAAGCAAGTCCAAGCCCTGCCTGACCTTTGCCACATTTGGTTTTTAAAATAAAACTTGAGTGTTGTGCTTTAGGCAAAATAAATATTTAAATTCTTGAAAAGAAAGCAGATTTTTTAAAAATCAAAATTTAAATCTCCATATATTTCTCTTTCTTCCTAAACAAATTATAGGGTCTGAGTGACTAAATATATTCTTATTCATGGATACAAGAAGCAATCTGGCCAGAAGAGTTAAAAAAGGGATCCCAGTTTAGTAAGTCTTAAATCTGCATTTTATTCCTCTAGATAAATAATAGGGGTCTGGATTCTAGGTGGGTCTATGGGAAAACTAATTTGCAGTTTCCATTTTGTTCCTCTGAATTTCAAATCAAACCCAATAAAGTTTAATATTTTAAAGATAGGTCTGCTTAATATAATTCCACTCCTTCCAAAAGATATCATGTGGCTGATACAATGCTGGTTAGAAAGGAACGTCTCATTGCACTGGGGCAACTATATACTAAACTTAAAATTGAAATTCGTTATGCAGCATGGCCCAGAAACTGTAAAAGTGAGGTGCCCTGGCAGGTCCCCTCCCTGCCAACATATGCACTCTTATTTTCCCTTTCCTGTATGCTGAGGTCTCTGAGCACCATGTTCCTTAAAGAATAGCTTCCCTTGGCACCTGCAGCAGGGTCCCCTGGGGCCCTGCACCCAGATCCACAGAGAAAGCTTCAGGATAGAGCTCAGGGAGCAGAATTCAGAAAAAATTCAAAAGCCCAGATGCAAAGATCATCACCACGGGGGAATCCAGCGAAAAGGATAACAGAGCAAACTGAAGCTCAGTCACCAGGACTTTCTAAGATGGCAACAAAAGAAGATCTATTAAAATGGAAATCAGAAATAATCTCTGATATACAAACAGAGATACTGTCCCTAGTGAAAGATATGATTAATAATACTGGAGAAAAATTCAGGGACATGATAGAAGCTCAGATTATAAAAGCAATGGAACCTATTAAACAGCTTCAGAGTTCCAGGTCATTAAAAACTCCAATGAAAGTTTGCGAAGTAGGATGAATGAAGCTGAGGACTGATTTTCAGACCTAGAGAATAGGATTACAGCCAATGAAGAGGAAAGGAATAATTTATAGAAAATGGCAAGGGACCATGAGAAATGAAGCCAACAGCTCTTAGATGATACCAACAAGAATAACATAAGACTGACTAGAGTCAGGGAGGAAGCAGGAGACAATGCAAAAGATATTTAAAAAAAGGCTGTTAAGATATAATGGCAGAAAACCTCACAAGAAAAGGAAAAGAATGGGACTTACAGATAAGTGGCATATAGGACCCCAAATAGCTGTGATATAAAAAAATCGACACCTAGGCATATAATTATCAAGATTCCAGATGTCCAACAAAGGAGGTTCTGAGAGGTTCTGTGTATCTTAAATCTTAAAAATCCTATCATCAAGTGTCAGCAGAATCACTGGGATTATTCACAGCTTCCAGCAATCCTCAGCTGCAACACCACCGCCTCAGGGCTGGGGAGGAATGAGGTCCCTCTTCCTTCTCAGGTTCACTGCTCAGGGGCCACGTGTCACGCTGACAGGTGACAAAGCTCTGGGAAAGACAAAGCTGACTCGCACAGTTATGTCAGAGCTGCAGTTTGGATCGTAGATGTCTCCCAAGGCCCATGCATTAAAGGCTCGGTCCTCAGAGTGGTGCTATAGGGAGGCGGTGGAACATAGTGAGAGGTGTTTAGGATCTGTGTTTCCTCAGAGGGACTCTGAGGGTCTCTGGTCATGAAGTGAATGCTTTTCTCCACCCCATATTCCCACCATGAACTGCTGCACCTACACAAGCCCAGGGCAATGTAGCTGACAGATCATGGATAGAAAGCCACCCTAAACCTTCCCTCTCAATAAGGTGGTTCTCTCAGGTATTCTGTTGCAGTGATAGAAAGCTGACAAACACACAGATAGAGCTCACAAAGTAGTTCAAAGAAGAGGCTAGAATTTTCAGTTATTTGCCATTATAACACAGAGAGGGAGTGGGGCTTTCAAAGGGTAGTAAGTGGTGAGAAATGACTGAGAAAGATGAAGGGGAAAGAGCAAGCATGACTGTCCTTGGCTGAGGGAGGGCCGTGCGATTACTTGCTCTGGTGCCAGTTTAGCTCAGTGATACCAGTCACGGGCTCTGGAGGGTAGCCTCCTTTAGAGAGGGATCGTGCTGGTTGAATTTCTTTGGAGGGGAAGACAACAGGACACACGAACCTACCCTGCATCTGCTTATTTGTGAAACCATCAGTTTAAAACAAGCCTCATGCCGTGGGTGGGCTCTGGATTCCTCCTCTGCACACAGCACTCACACCTGTGCGCAATCCTAAATACATTCTTTCCAGGCCAGTAGCTGTGGTTCTGGGAGTTCCCAAGGGGCTGGTCACCTACGGGCCAGGATCTCCTTGCACATCTGGTCTGAAACTGATCAATACTTTAGGGACAAATCAAGCCATCCTCCCCACCCCTCACCCATCACGTAAGCACATCATCATTATTCTTAGATTTTTTTTTTTTTTAAGTTGGACTAGCATAATTTATCACCCTGACCAGCTTTTAATCAGCTAAGCTCATCTGGGGCTCTGGTGTTTGCTGAGACATAATTAAACGCGCAGCAAGCAGCCAATTGTCTGTGGACCATAGGTTGCCTCGGAATTGTCCATCTGCTTCCAGACATAATGACCATGACTGACGCCCATGGGGAGCAGCTGGAGGGAGACCTGCCATGAGCTTGTCACCGTCAAAATCACAGCCTACCAGAGAGCAGCCGCAACACGGGAAGAAGAGGCCGGCTCTGCTGGAAAAGAAAGACCGCAAGCACGAGATGGCGGAGGAAGGATCTTACACTGCATAAATATTTAGAACAGTGTTGCTGTCAGTAAATCCTAGACTTGACTCATTTCTTCCTAAGCTAAGAAATCTTTCAGGAGGATTTTGCCAAGGGGATGGTACATGACTGTACAGCCGCATCTCTGAAAGCACAGTGGAATACATTCATTTCTGTAGCTTTTTCTTCCAGAAGGACACTGTCCAATACATATGGCTGCTTACTTTTAAACTTAAGTAAAATTAAATAAATTTAAAATTCAGACCTTCACTTGTACCAGCCTCATTTCAAGCATTCTGTTGGAGAGCACTAATCTGGGATTTGATGTTAAAATGTAAAAATGAAGATTTTTTTTCCAGCATCCTCAAGAATATGGAAGTAGGAAGGAAAGAAAAAAAATCAGTTATGTAATTTTCTCATGTGTTAAAAATATGTAATTAATAATAAAGAATAGTTTTGTTCCTCGGTGCTCAGCTTAGTCAAATATTTATACTTGTGTCTGTTTCGTGTTGCAGTAATTAAAACAACTGAGGCTGGGTGCTTTATAAAGAAAGGAGGTTTATTTGGCTTCTAATTCTGGTGAATGCATCCTCACTGCATCCAGTGAGGGCTGCCCTTATTTCATCACTACAGAGCAGACAAGTGGACAAGGAAGTAGGCATGCACAGAAGGAGCCGGCACACATGGCCTCGCTCTACACAGCCTTCTCTCTCAAGAACTAACTGAGCCTTGGAGAACTGCACTAAGGTATTGATGGTAGCATGAAAGGTAAAGGTAGGAAGAGTATGGGTACCTTCCAGGAGAATACCCATAGATGTAACCATCTTCCTGTTGATACCATTACACTCGGAACAAAGCCTCTCATGCACTGAGCTTTCGGGACACAGTCAAACAGAGAAAACTGTCAGATCTTTTCCTTTTCTTCTGTCTTTTTAAAAAAGTGAAAATAAGGAAGAAAACACAACAGATACAGTAGAAGTCCCACTAAGCTTTTTAATGAGCCTACTAAGCTCTCTCCTGGGTGAGTGTTAGACACAGCCATGTGGTCAAAGACCTGGCTTTGTAGCCAGGTGGAGCAGGTTCTGAGTCTGCTGGAAAACTAAGAGGTATTCTAGAATGTGTGGAATTCAAAGCTAACTCGAATGCTCAGGATGATGTGCAAAGATGCTTTTTCTAGAGGCAGAAATAGAGAGCAGGTCTCTAAAGAGACCCAAATTTGAAGCATATTAAAGTAAATAAGCATTAGGGAATCACAAACTGCTTCAACATCACATTTTGGCTCTTACCATTACAGAAATAAGCTACTTGCAAACTGTGCACCTGTGGCCTCCTTAAAAAGAAGTACAAGTGTGTCTGGATCTCGGCTAATGTCAACGATAGTCCAAAGGGACCATCACCCCAACATTGGTGAGAATTGTAGTAATTTTTAAGTATCAGGAACCAAGTGGACCCTCACTGTGTCAGTTTCCTTTATGCGAAGAAAGTGGGTATTTTTATTGTTCAATACTCAGAAAAAAGACCCATTGCTAAGACTGTCATAGATATGTCCCTCTGTCTGAGAGCAAACACCTGTGGGGTCCAAACTCTTCCACTGTGGTGCTGCTTCCCAGATAGTCTCAAATCCTCACAGCAGTGTTGGGAATGAACACACAGGTGTTTCAGCGGGTACAGAGTCAGATGAATGAGGTAAATGCAGAGACACGTTTGAGTGTTCCAGTCATCCTAAGAGAGCAATTCCCTAAAGGGAAATAGATTATAAAGAAAGTGCTGGTGGCTGGTATTTCTAGAAATAGGGCAAGAGAAGATGAGAGAGGGATGTGGGTGTGTACTGATATGGATGCAGGATAGCAGGCTCCTCAGGTCTCATGCCTGCCTGATACATTTCTGGCTTTATGCAAAATCTGCTCCAAATGATCAGGTAGAAAAAAATGGCTCAGCTAATGCTGTGGGCTTTCCCTTGCCTCTGTTTCTGTTTTATATGTATAAGCTGTGGGGTGCACAGCCAAGCCTCTGTTATGGGGTGTCTCTTGGCTGCTAAGTGAGGGGGCTGCTACGGCCTTCCCTGGATTCAGACCGGGCCCTATGACAGGAGAGCGTAAGGGGGCACAGGGCTGCTGTTACGAACTGGCTTCCACTGCAGCATTTAAAATGTCCCACTATCACCAACAGGGGACTTGGCCTGGTGTTGCCTAAGTGTCCTCCACTCTGGCCGCACATGGGCTTTCTCCTAGGATGCTCTTGATGCCACGGGCCCCACTGTCCCAGCATACGGCTTGTCGTTTCTGTCTCTGGTCACATGTTCCTGCCATCTCTGAAAGCCAGCACTGCACAGCAGAAACTAGGTTCAGCCCCAGCCTCTCCACGGCAATGAACCCTGGCTCGGACTCCACACGTGTGAGTGACCTAAATATCCCACCGCTGCTCCAGCATGAGGGCTCGGAGCATCGATCTGACCTCTTTCTTCCTTGCTTGGACTTGACCCTGGCACCAGAAAGCTTCTTCTGTCCTTCCCACTGCCACCACACTGCTCCACTGCAGGGGCTCCAACATCTCCTTCTGCCACCCAGCTTGCCACCTCATTCTTGAACACCAAGGGCCACTTCGATCCTGTGCCTATGAAATTAAGTTTAAATCTCTGGCTGGACTCCCAGGGCCTGTGGCTTCATTCCAGGGTCTTTCCCACCACACCTGGGCGACCTGCAGGGCAGATGCAGGAGACTGGGCATGGAAAAGTGACTGGGCAATGGGGCATGTCCTTTCAATTGAGATCTGTCAATCATGGCCAGGACACATGCGCAGAATGGCTTCCTACCCTTCACAGGATGGCGTGGAACTGATGTATAAACATGGCAGCCAGTAAGTTTGTGGCCACCATGAGCCCTTTCACCTGCGTGCTCTGCACTGTGCAGGGTGTGCTTCTTTTCCTGCTTTGACTGGTCTATGCTCACTTCTCTTCCTACCTTTACCTGTCATGCTACCATCAATATCTTTAATAAATGAAAAACTTGTACATTCTTCATTTGTCTTCTGATTATTTGAATAGGACAAGAGCCTGAAAGGGACTGATGGACACCATGGCGTCCTGTACCAGGGCTGCCCTCACTGCCTGGCCCTCACTACACCTCTGCTCATCTCTACCTCCTGTGAGAAGCATTCTGTCCACACAAGAACCAGGATAACTCTAACCATTCTAAAGAGCCAGTTGGGAGGCCCAGGCTCTGGTGGGGCTCTCTTGGGTCAGAACTTTGCCTGATGCACGGTGTCTATCCCCTAGGACCCCTTAAGGAGCGATGCACACCTTACATTTTCAAGGCAAACACATGTTCTGGTGAGAGATGTCTGAAAGTAGAACGGTTGTATATATGAGTCACCACCGCTGCAAGCACAGAGCACTCACATTTTAGGCATTTCTTCTAAGTATTTTAAATAATTATTTAAAAACTGGTTACTGGGTTGTTTTTTGGTATTTTATTACACACATTTCTCCTAGCCATTAAAAGTGCTGTCTCCAGAAGTGGTGTTCTGAGAGCGTGAAGTCTGGCCAGGAACTGTACCCTTCCTGGACTTCCATTCGCCTCACTGTGGACCCCCAGAGGCCCCCATTTTGTGCAGTCACACTATCACCCAGCATGCAGGACACTGCCCTCCTCACCAGCAGTCCCCCCACTTCCTGTGGACGCCATGGATCTCATACAGGAAGATACCGGTTGACGGACTGACTAGAACAAGAGGCCTCCAAGTCTGGGCTGCATCCGAGTGCAGCTCCAACAGCAGAGCTGCAGTGTGGCGTGGAGCGATGGCAGAGACACCCTGCCATCCCCCGCTAACAGGACACAGGATTCCACCAGGTTGTGAGCTCCCGAACGCCCTGGATCTCAGGAGGCGTCTCCTGGCCTCTCTTGGGATCCCCGAGGCTGCTTCTCTTCCCACCCCTCTTCTGTCTGCAGCATCTCCTCTCATTCCTGGGCACGCTGGATACCTCGTGACTCTTCTCCAGCCAGATGACTCTTCTCCGTCATCCTCCTGACCAGATCCTCCCAGATCTGGGCACCTTCTCCCCATCACCTGTGCCCAGCCTGTCTCCTTCCCCTCTTCCCTGGCCTGGTTACTGTTCCCTCTAGTTCGGACAGTGAGTGGCAGTGGCCTCTTGTAGTCCTCTTACCTTCCAACCTCCTAGCTACATTTCAGTCACAGTAGTCTTTTTAGGATCCAGAACTTACATTACCTCCTTACTTCTCCATAGCCATGGTAGAAGACTCTCATGTTACCTGGGAGAACCAAGCCCTACCTGGTCTGCTCTGTCCTGCCTTCCTTAGGCTGTGGCCAATGGCCCTGCATTCCACATCTCAGAGATCAAGCTCCTCCAGCCTCCAAAGCATACAGCTGGTGCCTAGTTCTCTGGTCTTTCTGTCCTTCCTTGGTCTTCTAAGTGCCCTGTGGCTGATTTGCCCTCATGAGGGTCTTCTCTCCACCCCTCCCCTCACTCAGGCTCCTGAACTCTTCCCTAGCACTCCAGCTTTTCCTTCATCACATGATCCCTGCAAAGAAATGTACCTGTCTGCTCATCTGTATGCTACATGTCTCCTGCCCTGGATGTGTGGCTTCAGGAGGAAAGAGATATTATTTTTATCTTCTTAACTCCCATATCTCTAATCCTTGGTGCATGCACATTAGTTGACTCAATGCTTGCGGAAGGAAGGAAGGAAGGAAGAAAGGAAAGAAGAAAGGTAGGAAGGAAGGAAGGAAAGAAGGGCAAAAAGCAAGGGAGGGAGGGATGAATCCCTGATCACTGCCTGGAACAACCTCTACAGATTATGGGGTCCTGACTCTGGGCCAGGGCCCAAGCACCATCTTCCCTGGCTTGCAGGCACCATCTTCTATGAGCTTCTACATTCTCTTCTTACCTCAGCAAGAGCATGCGCTGGCTAACGTGGCCTCGAGTAACAACAGCAGTCTGCCTTGTGCCCGTATTCCGTTCAGCTCTTCTCTTTAGCCAGGCCCTGCTGGCTTCTGGGCTCCCCCCAGTACACCTAAGGGCACACAATGCCAGGCCCAAGTCCTGCTGACAGGACTACAGAGAACTGCAGAACTGCTGCCTGCATGCCCACCATGCTCTGGACACTGAACTGAGCACACTGCTCTTCCCACCCCGCCAACTCCTAAGGCCCTGAGCACAACCTAGCCATGTCCACAATTTCCAAGATCCAACCAGGAAGCTGTTCGGGGACGGGGAGGCTTCCAACCTTCCATGTACAGCAGTAGTCACTAAACTGTAGAGCAAAGGGTCCTTGACCATGAGGAGATACCCCCAGAACACTTGGAGGTCAAAACTCCCCGTGTCCCCACAGCCAGGGCACAGCAGATGACCCTCAGGATTTGCCAAACTTTTGTTCCGGACGGCAGTCTGAGGATACTCTCTTCCTGTCCACCTGTTTGCTTAGCTTTCATCACAGCCCTGGAAATAGAAGCTTATCTCTCATTACTGTTTCAGAAAGTAAATAGTTTCTCCCTCTGTATAAACAAGGAAGCCACAGAGCCTCCTCTGAGCAGGACGACAAAGAAAGAGCCGCAGTCTGGCTTTGCTTGGGAGGCAGCAGGTCTTCACCAGAATGGCTGGGAGCTGGAGCATCTCCTGTGACCTGCTGGTCTCTGTGCTACCTTCCAGCCCTCAGTTTTATGGAGCCGAAGGTCCCTGCTCTCCACCTCCGTGCTGCGCAGGCCAGTCAGTGGGAGCCCCAGACATCTTCCATCTGCATCCCACACCTGCCTGTCTTCTCCCCCTTCCACGTGTCTACTGCTGGCCCAAAACTGGCACCTCAGAGCCCTCTGCCGCCCACCAGCGTCCCAGCCATAATGACTTTCACTATCAAGACACAAGCCCAAAACACCAAGTGGCCCTGTGGCCCCGAGAGGTTCTGGAACCTTCTCTAGGATGTGGACTGCCCATTGGGCAACCCTTGGAGGCCCTGAATTATAATGCTGACACATGCCTTTTTCCCTATTCTTCCTCCCCCTTCTCTTCCTCCTCTGTCATAAGCTGTTTTTATCACATTAAAATGCATCATCCTTCCTCCCACACACTATTGTGTTTCTGTTTGGTGAATACTGAATATTCAACCAATTAAGGGGTTTAAATATTGTAGAGTCTGAGGAGGCCGAAGATCAGAGAGGAGAAGACAAGTTTGTGCAACTATTTAGAAGTAAGCTAAATATAAATTTGAGAAATGTGTATTTAGTGGGTCGTACGTAAGGCACACTAATGCCTTAATGATAGGAATTTTCTTGTTACTTCCTCCTTTCTCTGATTACAGACCTGGGAAAGAGGGCTGTAACTCCCAAGTTAAAAGGAGGAAGTAGCCATTGCCACCTTGTGACAGCCCATATGTAGGTGCCCTCCAAGTCTCATGTGGGCATAGGGAGGACTTTTCTGAGGTGGCTGGATCTAGGGGGTGTGATGCTGTGGATATGGGCGCCCCACCCCACGTGCGAGTGCCACCTGCCCCAACGGGGTGTAGCCTGGGCAGAATATAAGGGACAGAAAGAGGCCTGCTGCCACTGCTTGTTGCTGCTGCCTTCTGCCTGCCCTGAACTGCCATGGACTGTTTTTCCTCTGTGAGCCCCTCTGACACCCACCCTGCCTTGTACTGAAATGTCTATAAACTGTGAGCTACAGTCAGCTTTAACTTTAGGTGTAAGCACTGAGGAAGTAACTAAGACGTCCCTCTACACACCCTTGTCGGCTGTACTCATAATACTCCATACATTCCAAATCTGCATTTGCTTCATACTGAGTCTGGGGATAAGGAGGGCCAGGTTGATATAAATAGGTTTCCAAGGACAGAACAGCCCAGTGACATAGACACACACACACACACACACACACACTCACACACTCACACACACGCACACACACACACATGCACACAGACACGCACACACACACACATGCACACTTCTGCAAACTTCGTGAAACAATTGAAGCCTTCTCTCTGTGATACACTACATCCTACTGTTTCTTCTTTAGAATGCAGGACTCATTAAATGGACTTTGCAGCCCTTTCTCCACCCACAAATGTGTCACGAATTGCAGTTTTAAAACTTGGCTCTGAGAAGGGCAGAGAAATTATGACCTCGGGCCAAATCCTGCTTGCTCATTGCCTTGTTTTTTCAGGACTCTGCCTATTTCTAGTCAGTCCATGAGCTAAGAAAGATTCTGACTTTTTTAAAGGGTGCAGAACAACCGAAAGAAAAACCTTATTTCTTGTGTGAAGTTAACATTTCAGTGAACACAGTGCGGCCTCCCTTCATCCCGGATCAATGGTGGCCTTGAGCAGTTGCGACAGGGACCTGCATAGTCCAAAATATTTGTTTTCTGGCCCAACACAGAAAAGTGTGACCACAATCACTCCAAAGCTTTGAAAGCTCAAGACTGGGTTATCTTATCAATTAGTCGAATTGGTTGTCAGGGTGGGATGCTTGTCTTACTTGAGATTACAACAGAAAAATTAGTAATGTAATTTTAAAATGCAAATAGTGATTTTTATTACAAGAGCTGATTACTCTAGGGAGGCTGGGTTATCTCCACATCAGAGAGAAAATCAGTTAAAATTCTCGGGGATTGTGGGGGACAGGGGCCCCCGCCCTCTTGTGCAGCCAATCAGAGGGCAACATTCTGGTACCCTCAGAAAGGATTTAAATTTTGAATGATCTTCCTTTATTGAGGGATTTAATTTGTGGTGGAAGACCAAGATTTGTTTTAAAAAATCTCTTGAATTTCCTAACAAAATTGCGAGTCTGCCTTTCCTTTACAAAGAGTAATGCTGGGCCAGGCCGATTCGAACAAATTCCACTTAAAATTCAAGAACCCAATGCAAGATGAAAAGTACCCTCAGGACGGCGCGGACAAAGGCCTCAGAAAAGGCTAATGCCATTTGTGTAGAATTACAGGAAAGAAAGAGCCGGAGGCCGCAGCTAGAGCCCCCCAGCTTTTGTGAGGCCCGCACGGGATGGGTGGGAAAGAAATCTCCCCATTAGCATTCTGGCTGGATGGCTCTTTGTCCTGTGTAATCAGAGGATGGTGGAAAATGCCGGCAATTTAGCCTTTTGGGTGGAAAAAGGACAAAAGGGAAGGGGAAAGGGAAAGCAACCTGATCCGGCGGGCGATGCGCAGCACAGAGAGAGCTCCAGACCAAACAGGCGCGGGCACTGAGCTGGCTGACAAACACAGACGGGGCTTTGCCCTGCGGGTGCCAGGTGGTGTGAAGCCCGGGTCACCACACACTGGACAGCGGGGAGAGTGGCAATCGCCAGGTGGCGGAAGAGCCCTTTCTGTCACTCCCCTGACACCCCCTGGCCTCTCTTGCCTCAGCCTAAGAACGTGTCACCGGTATCCCCTGCTACACCACCCCATGGCACACCACAATTCAGGCCTTAAGGCACTTCAGCTCCGCTATTTGGAGCCAGAGCTGTCTCCAAGGAGACCCTCGAGTCCCTGGCGACTGAGCCCAGAGACCTGGCTGTAAGTCACTGGCACCAGAGGCGCAGCCCTCAGACCAGCAGGACTGAGCAGATGTGGCCAGCCCTGCATCATGCTGTGCAGTATGAATGGCAGGGCCACCATGAGGTCGCCAGAGATCTCTGTGACCAGGGTAAGCAGAGAGCAGATGGGATGGCCCAGGCCGGAGCTCTCTGGCCTCTCCCTGTGAGGGGCCCCTGTGGCCTGCAAAGGCGGGCAGGGGCATGAGCAAAGCCGGGCCTGTGGGGACCACAGAGCAGGATGGGATGGCCGTGCTGGAGGAGCATGTGTGCCTTTCTAGTCTGATGTGGACCCCCCGTGGGCAGGTATCCAGAGACACGCAGACTGCCACATATTCACACAGTCATGGACACACACCCGGACATACACACATTCACATACATAAAGGTATACACACATCTACACATAGATCAACACACAGGCATGCAGACAGCACACATGCACATTCACATGGCTCTATGAATGTACACACAGATGGAAGGACGGAGGGAAGGAGAGGAGAGGGTGGGGAGGGCAGAGATGAGGGCCCACACTCCAAGCCTCAGTGTAATGGTTTCCAGCGACAGACTAAGAACCCTGTTTTCATTACTCCAGGCTCTGACCTCCATTTCATTCTTGGTTTTCCATCCGAAAACCAGAAACTTGTTTGTGGGAGTCACCTACATCATGGAAAACGGAATCACCTGGCCCCTGAAATCATACTCTCACCTGGCATGAAATGACCCAGTTTCCTCAGAATTCAGGCTGTTCACGAGAGTTCAAGCAGAAAAAAAGAATCACCATTCTGGGCTGGGGATTTAGCTCAGTGGTTCCGGCACCTGCCTTGAAAGCACATGGGCCTGAGTTCGATCCCCGGGAACCACGTACCGCCATGGCTGGTGTGGAGACTCACGCCCAGCAGCGATCAGCACCACACAGCACAGTGCCAGGCGTGGTGGTCATGCCTGTAATCTCAGCACTAGGGAGGCAGAGGCACGAGGATGGCTGAGTCCAGGACCAGCCTGAACTACAACAACAAAGCGAGACCCTGTCTCAAAAAACAAAAAACAAAACAAAAGAATCACCATTCTGCATGGATGTGGGGGAGAAATTTTTGCCAAGACAAAAAAGCACATAGTGAGACTGAGCCAGAGCCACAGTCTGGAAACGACTGGAGGTCTGGCATGTGGCTGGGCTGGGGGTCCTCGCACACCTTGGCGACAGCCCACCACCTTCTATGACAGGCAGCCCATGGAAGTCCCCTCATGACCAACAGGATTCAGTGCCTCTGTTGCTGAGGAACAGGGCAGAAAGTCTTACTTAAAGATGAAGGTAGGGAGTAAACATTGTCACCACGCAAATACTGACAGGCTCCACAAAACACTGGGAGAGGTAAGACTCGCTGCAACTCTGCTTAATCTAAAGCATGTATGGGAACTTCCACTTCCCCATCCCAAAGGACAATCTTTTATTTTTGGAGTTTCTGAGAGAAGATGGCAAAGGGACACAAAAGACATAACAGGAATCGTTACCTGGCTGCCTAAATCAAAACCCCGTTTAACCCACATTTGAAGAGAAAAAGAGTCCCAGTCTATGTGCAGTCCCCTGAATCATGGTTAGAACACCGATGAATATGTATGTCCACGTCTCCCAGGCACCAGTCCCCTGCTTGTGGCACTGCAGATTAAGTTCCTGCATCCCCTCAGCCCCTCCGTAAGCCACTCGCCTTTACCCCAGCACACCCAGCATGGAGCCCCGAGACCTGGTGCTGGGCTTTGCCACACAACACTGCTCAGCTTCGCGGTCTTACTGGGGCTACCAACATCCTGACTATCAGGAAAACAATTCCACAGAAAATCAAAAGATGAGGCTATTGAAATTTTCATTCCCCAAATCAACAGTTCAGTCAAGGGCTGGCTTCCCAAGTGGGGACTGTATCCCTTTGGTCCCCACACAGACTCAAGTGATTTCTGAAGGGTGCCCCACCCTCCTGGGGCAGACTGGACCCTCCCTCCACAGGCTGGGGTTTCCCTCAGCTCTGGCCCTGAGTGTGACACGCTGACAAAGCCACATGCACCTCCAGTCCCAGGAAATAGGCTTTGCTGATCACCTATGGGTAGGTTTTTGCCTTCCCCAGGACGACATGTAGCCAGGGTGATGAATTCCACGGCACGGGCCCTGGAGTGACCGGTGTCATGGCCACCTTTCCCACCTGGTGAAGCTCCTTGAACGGCTGGTGGGGATTTCGAGGCTGACCACAGGTGCTCTCATAGCCAAGACCAGAACCATGTGAAAGGCTTGGGGACTGTCCCAGCCAGAGGCACAGGGAGCGCACATGGCACAATCCATCCATCTGGGTAAGGGCACCAGATGGGAAAACACGTTCCTCAATGGCAAATTCAAGGAGCCCATCATCTGCTGAGGAGTGAATGGCTAAGGTCCTCGGCCTTTCCTTGCCTCGTGCGCATTTACACGAAGTCGGTGGGACACAGAGAAGATCCCAGAAGATCCCAGGCGCATGCAGACTTTCCACCCTGGCCTTTCTTCATGTGTAGCCCGTCACAGGGACCCCTGTATAGGGCACAGTTACATTATTTGTGTCTCACCGACAGCTCACTGTCTTCCACCCTCAGAGCCGAAGCACTCACACTGCAGGCGGCGGAGGGACCGCTCATTAGTGAATGAACCACACGTGGGAACTGAGGCAAGGTCTCTGCTGTCTGAGGTTCCAGAAGAGTGTAGGGGAAGAAAAGCTGTGGGAAATTCCAGTTATCTGCACCGTCTATGCTAGTCATGTAAGAAATGCTGAGACGATCAGCTTGTAAACAGAGGGTTCACTTGGAGGTTTGGAGCTTTGGAGGTTCAGCCTACGACCCTCCAGCCTTGCCATGTGAGGGCTGTGGTGGCGCAGTACGGAAGGGGCACAACTCATCACACGGTCAGGGTATGAAGGGCAGAGGGAAGAGTCCAGGGTCCTGAGTCCCTTTGGGCGTATGCCTGCCAGTGACCCACAGACCTCCTGCCGAGGCCCACACCCTCCCACGAGTGCCATCCTTGGGACTGTCTTACACAGGGCCTTTAGGGGACACCTCAGATCCAAACTAGTTAGTGAGGGTCTCTAATGTTTTAACTCATCAGCCAAAAAGTCAGTGAAGTTCTATAACATAGAAGACACTACGTCATATCTGAGTGTAATTCAGCGTCATCTGCAGCTCATCTCCTCCTCCCCTGGCGGTTCTGAAGGCAGCCTTGCTGGTTCCCAGGCGGGCAGTGTGGGGGGGACAAAGTGCTGCTCTGCTGCTGAGGGGCTGCGCTGACTTCAACCCCCAAGCCGGGAGCCTGAGGATGCCTGTGCTGCACAGGCAACAGGAAACACCAGGGGGCGCCACTCGGAGTTTACAGGCGCGCTCTGGAATGCTTATCTGGGTGCCACACTCCACCCTTGCTTGGTGGAAGCCAGCCTTCCTCCAAGCTGACCGGCAGCTCTTCCCGCAAAGTAAGACCGACAGCGAGGCCGGGTTATCACCAGACGCCTTATCTTCAAGCTGAAAGTCAGAAATAAGAGTAGCAGAGGAAAGACATGAATGTATTATGTACAAAAAGAAGCCTTTGAGGTTAAAAAAAAATCCTATACCAACTCTTCATACCTCTTCTAGCAACAAGCAGCCCTTCTCTGATCTAAAACAAAATCCAGCCTAAACTAAATCAAAACAGGCAACCCAAAAACAAAAACAGAAAAAACCCAAATAAAAGCTCAGTGTGGGTGCATGTACGTGCGCATGCGTGTGTGTGTGTGTGTGAGTGTGTGTATGTGTGAGTGTGTGTGTGTGTGTGTGTGTGTGTGTGTGTGTGTGTGTGTTTGTACTGCAGACACAGTGCATCCTATACAATAAAAACCAGGGTTCTGCAGCCCAGCCTGTCTGGGCAGGAGAAGGTTGTAGCAAAGTCACTGTGCAGAAGGACGCTCACCCAGTATGTGTATCAGCCCCACCTAAGGCTCTGGAGCTAGGCTGTCTGTCTCCTGGTTCCCCTGGCCACAGCCTTGTAAAATTTGTCTCCAACTGGGAGGGGAGAGAATCACACTATTCCCTGGATCACTTACCAGGCTGCTTTGCATTTCTAGAGTCATGGTTCCTGAGGGCCTATGCCTGGGTCAAGCCAGGAGATTTCATCACCAGAGTGGACACTGCTCTAGGCCCTCCTTCTATAGGAAGGAGACTCCTGAGGAGAGATCTGAGTTCATAAAAAGAGGAAGTACAACAGATAAATATGGCCATCTGTACAGTTTCTACAGGCAAAATGGCACAGTGCATGTTCTACACACTGAATGGAGACAAGAATAGATGTGGCCAAAGGAAAGCCAAGTCATGGTGATGACACAGCCAACAGTGACAGCAGGAAGGAGGGTGGGAAGACGGGGAATAGACACGGAGGGCTGCGCTGTTTTCATAAGGTTTGGTCTCTCAGTCTGAGGAATGGCTGTGACACCAGGAGAACTCCATTGTTAATCAGAGAAATCAAAGTACGCTTTCTCTGCAGCAGCTTCCTGTGGCATGAAAACCTGTGGGATCTGGACTCACTGTCGCCAGTGGAAACCCTCCAAAGGAAATGGTGAGCGGTCAGCAGCTGGCAGCACTGGATCCTAAAACTGTCTGCAGTCCAACCTCTGTGTCCGCAAGGTTAGAGGGCCATAGCCCCTCCCAGAGGGCAGCGAGCGCGGCCGAGGGGAAGGGGAGGCCTCTGCTTGGCAGCCTCTCACTTCCTCCCTGCTTCTGAAAATGAAGCTGACCCTAAACTTAGCCTCCCCGCCACCCTCCTGCTGGCTTCTCCATTGCGCTCGGCAGCCCTTCAGTGCCAGGGACAGAAGTGTTTGTTTTTGGGCTGGGCAGCCAGGCCAGGACACATTTCCTCTGGGCCTGGGGTTCTGCTGTAACCTTGTCATCTTCCTTCTCCAGGGCTCCGCAGTAAGATGGGCTGGCTGGGATCTCCACGTTTTACAATCTGCCTGAGACAAGCACCCAGGGAGAAGTACTGTCACGCCCAAGCCTTTCAAAGCATTTGAACCTCACGAACCCTCACCAAACCCTATAAATAAAGATATCAGGTATTAACACCATTTCCAAGAAGGCAAACGGCAGCTTCAAAGGGCACAGGAGAGTCAGAGTGATACCAGTGACACTTGTGACAGCCAGACAAGCTTCTGGGCCTCACGGACACCCCACTAGCATTGACCAAGCCCCGCAGTGTAGCCCAGAGGAAAAAGCAAAGACCTAGGGAGGTAAGAGAAGCAAAGCAGGTCTGTGAGAAGTTCGCGGTGATTGTGGTGCCCACCTCACATCCCCAGAGTCTTGGGAACCCAGTGGCATTTCAATGGCAAGGCAATGTTTACCATTGCTTTTGCCAAATAAGTTTCCTTACCTTAACACAAGTCCAGAGGACCATAAAACCCCGGCCCAGCCCATCATAGTCTCTGCAAGGACTTTGCTAATCATGGTATAGGCAGTTTTCTTAGTTTTTTGGTCAATGCAGGTGGCTTCACAGTAACAGGAGGATTATTTCGTGCATCAGTTAGTCTGAGGAAGTCACTTTAAACACAGAGCAGGTGCACATTTCCTGGCTTTCCGCCCAATAGAATAGCTGCTGGATTTTAATTATTAAACTTCATCACTAAATTTATCTCTTTGTGAATATCAAAAATATATCTAACAACATGCTCTGAGGGAAGGATTGGTGTTGACCTTTCCAGTTACTGCAGTAAACACTTGAGATAGGAGCTGAGTTCTGATCCAGCACTCCATGCGGATCCTTGGTCTGAGGAAATGATGATGTCTGGTAGAAGCCGGAAGGAAGAGGGCATCACAGAGGCACCCGACGCCCTGCCTCAGCCAGGTCCAGGCCGTGCATGGGCCAGGGGGATCCTGAATGGAAGCACAACCTTGGCCTCCAGAGCCAGGCCTGATGGAGAAGACAGCATGAGAAAGGCTGAGCCCCGGGCTGTGGAACCAGCTCCTAGGGGAGCTTTGCCACGGAAGCAGCGTTTGGATTGGGCCATCGGAAGAAAGCTAGAGCCAGGGTCCTGACCAGCGGTGGTGCAGGTTGGACAGGAGTGGACACCCTGGCAGAGACGACCAGTGCCTGGGAGGAGGCAGCGTGGAGAGGCTGGGGTCTCATGTCAGACCTCACTGTGGGGGAGATACAACTTGCAAGAGGTCGAGGTGTTTCTCACCTCTGTCAAGCCCACTTCAGATACACATCCAAGAGAACCGAGTCGACACTCGCACGCCTCACAGAGCTAGGACAGGAAACAGTGCAAGCGTGCATTTCTGGGTTAGTGGATAAATGTGCCACGGGGTACTGTCCGTCAAGAGGAAGGAGGTTGGACATATGCACAGCACAGATGAACCCGAGGACTTTATGCTCAATGAAATGTGCAGCCACAGACGGAGACATTGCATAGTTTTATGTCTACTATGAGAGGAAAGAAGCAGCGAGGATGTGGAGCGTCTGAAACCTGGTGCCCTGCTGGAGGAGTGTAAATGGAATAGCCTACTTCTGAAAACAGCGTACGGTAGTTCTGCAAAAAATTAAACGGAATTCCCAGCTGACCCAACAATCCCACTTCTGAGTATCTGTCCAGAAGAAGCAGAAGCAGGTGCTCAAACAGATCTCTGCGTACTGACGTCTTCAGCAGCAGCATCCGAAGAGCTGAGCATGGCCACACCCCAGTGCCCACCGTGGAGCAGACATGGCACACAGCGTGCCCTGGCATGCTCAGCCTTCCACAGGAGGGAAGCCTGACGCTCGTGGTGATCCAGGTGAAGCAGGATGTCGTGCTCACTGCAATAAGCCAGCCACACCAGGACGAGCCCCACATTCTGTCTTCTGAAGCTCAGGGGGCTCAGGTCCACAGACAGGGGGAGTAGAAGGACCGCCAGGGCCGAGAAGAGAGGGGTGGGACTGCTGAGTGGGTACAGTTTCAGTTTGGGAGGATGAGAAAGCACCACGGGTTGTACATTCACGCATATGTATTTGATGCCCTGAACCTTACACCTAGAAACGGTTAAGACGGTTATGTTTTATATTCCATAATAAAAATTATTGCCACTTGCCCCAGCAAAGGGAAGTAGATGCATGTGCGTTTGGAAGCACCGGTGCCCTCCTGTGCCCTGCCTCATCCTCATCCTTGGGAGGCTCAGACAAGCTCAACCTCCGGGAAGCAGAAGTGATTCGGAGTTTATTGCATGTTATTCTCAGGGGTCACATCACCTATGCAGCTTAAAACCGAGGACTGCGCCACCGATCAGGCTTCAGGCCCTGGGTCCGCAGCAGAGGGTGACTGCTTCGGGCCCTGTGTACGTGCCCGCCGGCAGCCCCTGCACACACCTCCACATCTAGCTCACCACTCACCCAGCCCCAGATGCCACCCCAGTTACTAAGGGAGCACCCCAGGGTTGCTCAGGGAGGCCCCACACAGCGGCTGGCAGAGTTCTGCACCGGCTCCACCTGAGGGATCAGCTCTGGGAAGGGGTGGGGTGTGGGCAGGGGCGCAGAGCTCAGGACACACACAGAAAGCTCCTGCATTTGGCATTCTATTTCTCCCCTCTGTCTGTGCTGGACCCCAAATTAAACTGGTCAGCTCACTCAAGACTTATCAGCTGTAGTGTGAACCAACGCTCTCTTTCCACAGAGCCTCTCAGCTGGATCTCACAGAACACACCCCTGATTCCAGGAGTAGGCTGCTGCCAAGGATGTGGGGGGGGCCAAACCCTGACTTGTTAAGGGACCTGAGGATTCCTACATTGTTTTGGATTTTATTTTGGGGGGTGGCCCTAGGGAGTGAATTCGGGGCCTTTACACTGGTTATATCCTAGGCCTTTTACTTTTAATTTTGAAACAGACTCTCATTAGGTTGCTGAGTTTTCCAGGCTCGGCTAGAAGTTGTAGGCCTCTTGCTTTAGCCTCCCAGAGTGCTGGGACTGCAAGTATGCATCGGCACACCTGGCTTCTCTTGAATGCACCTGTTAAGGATCAGACCAATGCCACCTCTGCCAATGACTATTCAGAGTTCTCCTCCTGGGCACTTAGCCACCTTCTGTTGCCTCAAAAAGAACCAGAAACCAAGTATAGACCGTGAGGGAGATGTGTGCTCAGCACCCGGGCAGATCACAGGGCTGGAGATCCGAGAGGGTGGTGACCCTAGTCCTTTTCCAGAACTGTGGGATTGAGGGCTACGTCCCAGCAGGTAAGGGCTGCAGTGAGGTCTGCAGGAATGTCTTCTGCCTGCCTCATTTGAAACCAGACGCCGCAGCACAGTCCTCCCAACAGCACGCCCCATATGACCCAAGAAAAAGCCCTCAATGGGACAGTTTCCCGGCATGCTTTTCGTTCAGTCACATTGTCAGGGCCAGAAGAAACATAGATGCCTCCATAGATCACAAGGGTGCATGTGCCTCGGTCATTCGTAAGTGTGAAATGAGCGCCAATTCCCGCGCCAGGAGCCAGGGGCACGAAGTTTCTACCTGCTTCACCAGTGATGACCAGAAACGGAAAACACCACAGACTCGAGCACGGAACTGCTGGCAGCTAGATTCCACCCAAAGATCGCAGAGAGGCGGAGGAAACCAGTGAACGTCCCACGCAGCGCCAGTCCTTCGGAGCAGGCTGCGGGCTCTGGGAGAACTTCGAGTGGAAGAAAAGTTACCGGGGCTGGGGTGCGGCTCAGGGCTGAGAGCTTGCCTGGCCTGTCCTGGGTTCCATCCTTAATACCAGAAAAGAGAACATCCTAAAGCATACTTCACAAACAAATGAGTACACATTTTCTTCAGGGACTGAAACGCTCACCACGGAAGCTCTTTCCTGACCTGGACAGGAGGCGCCTCGATCTTTCTGGTTCATCCTGCAGGGCTGAGATCCCTGGGCTCAGAATTCAGAGCAAGGCGAAGATCTCATTCTATCTTTCTAAAACATCAGGACAGGACTGGAACTGATGGAGGGCCGAGACGCTGTCACCTCCACATGCAGCATCTCCATCTCTCCACGCTCAGAGTGCGGAGGAAACGGGAGGAAAGCTGTGGGTGAGGGAGAGGGCTCTGCAGGTGTGTGTCGGACCCCAGGACCGGGACGGGAGGCACGTTACGGGAGATGGCTGGGACCCAGGATGAAGGGCACGAGACGAAGATTCTGAAGGGGGAGGGCCCGGACGGCCACGAAACTCCCGCTGGCATAGGCCACAGCCCACTCTTTGTTTCTGCGCGGGTATGTGAATGAAATATTAAACAGGCGCAGCCAATTAACAGCCTTTCAAGTGCAGACGTTCCGAGGCCAAGGAAGTGAGTTCTGCTTCGTGTTCCCACTTGACCTCTCAGCACCGAGCGGGGAGCAGATTCCTGGCCTATGCGTGCTCAGCTTACCCTGCTGTCCACCAAGCTGCAGTCCCAGCCAGATCCCGTGCCCATGCCCACAGAGGTGATGGCCCGTGCCTGGCCCGCGGCCTCTCTCTGTCCTCTAGGGCTTTGTTCACGGCCTGCAGCTTCTGACGATCACCAGGCAAAGGCTCTCCATGTGGTGGAGGGTCTGAGGCGCAGCGCAGCACGCCTGCCCGGAAGACCTGGACTCCCTGCACTCTGCAGAGGACAGCACCAGGGAAAAGGAGAGTGAGCTGCGGACTCCCGCCCTGGCCTGGGGAGAAGGGAGAGGCACAGGAGATGAGCCCGGTCTGCTCACGGGCTACGCTGTGTGGGCTGAGATTTGCAACGGGGTCCCAGGACAGTCAGAGCAGCTGAAAGCCAGAGATAGACAGACAGAAAGAGAGAAAGAGAGAGAGAGAGAGAGAGAGAGAGAGAGAGAGAGAGAGAGAGAAAGAGAAAATCAGCGGTCCCCAGAGCAGGCAAGACCTGCCACATGGGAAGAAAAGGACGAAGAGCGTAAGGAAGGCAGCGCCAGGTGAACACACTGCCCCGGCTCTGGCTGGGCAGGTCCGCCATTCTCACTCTGATTTGGGGGAACACAGCGAGAGACCACAGGAGAGCTGTCTCGGCATGTGGCTTCCACTCATGCAGGTTTCCTAAAACACTAGCCGGTGGGTCTGTCCAAGACGTGGCTCAGGATTTTCTGAGCCCCAGGTGGTACCTGGTGCTGTCCAGGTGCTGGGAAGCCACTGGGAGCAGGGCCAAGGGCCCGTGGGCCTGATAGCACAGTCCCCTCCTCACCAAGTCTCTAGCTAGGAAGATTAGCCAAGGAACACAGATGAGACCTCAGACCATGGGAGGTATCCACCCCAGGTTGCCACGATAATCCCATTAAAATATTCTCTCTGTTGCTACTAAGATAAGGGTTGGAAAATGTATTGTTATCCCCCCAAGGTTGTTTTCAAATATTAAAAGAAATACTGTAGCTATCCCATCAACAGTGCCATCCTCCACATCCTCGGGTCCACTGGAACGTTAGAGGCAGAATGTAAAGAGAAGCCAAAAAACTTCCATATTATAAATAATGTATTCATTTGTCAGTCAGAGATATGTTGGTTTCTTAGTCTTTCATTTACTTAATTTCTCTTTGATTCCTCTAACTAGTCATAGGAATTACAGATAGGAAACTAATTGCATCATGAGATAGCAGAAGAAACAGTGGCAGGACCGTGACTGTCAGAATTGGAAGGTAAAGTACAAGCGGCAGTTCTACCACACGAGGGTTGTGCCGCCTGCATCCACATCTTTAGTCTCAGCATCCTCATCTGCTCAGTGATGCACCTATTTCTCCTCTTTATGTGAGAGCTGGGTTAGTGGGCCTCATTGTTTAGCATGGACCCTGATTCAATAGATAACTCAGTACTTTATTACCCTTGTTACCAGTAGCAGTGTACAGAAACTAGTTTACCCCAAGTTATTTGCTATTTGAGATATTCCACATGGAAAATGCAGCCACTCCTGCGCATTCAGGGTAGATTCTATGAACTCTTCTGAGATACCAAAGTCTGCGAGTGCTTGAATCCCTTAGATAAAATGGTATAGTATGTGCGCAGAACCTATACACAACTTCGAAGGTTTAAATCATCTCTCGATGATTGATGATTTGTAACAGCTAGAACAAAGGGAAGCCTATGCAAGTAGTTGTTATGCTCCTTGTTCATGCTGAGGAAGAAGAAAAGGCCTGTGCACGTTCAGCACAGATGCGACTCTTTCCAAACATCTTTGGCCTGAGTTGGGTCCACAGCTACCGAAGGCTGACTGTACTACTACATGATCTGTGTAAGCGCTGAAGTCTGTGGAACTGGCTTAGCTCTCACATGAGCAAAACTCCAGCCTGGAACATAGGTCTTGGAGAGCTACTGAAGCACAGGACTAAACCATTCACCTCTCACACATTCTCTGCGGAAGCTACTATGTGCCTTGTAGACCAGGCTCCCAGGACTGGTAGGTAAAATCTAGTTTGAGCAACTGGGCCCTGTCTCCTCCTCAGCCCTTCAGAACCACAACCTCACTGAGATTTGCCAGTGTCACTCAACTCACCCAACAGAATCCCTCCATCCCAGTGCTAGTGACAGTGCAAGACCATCTTGCCCCAAAGCCTTTGTCCTTCAAATTAACCACAGCTGTCCTTTGGCTACTGTCTTAGTCTATTTTTATTGCTGTATCAAAAAACTTGAGGCTTGGTTATTTGCAAAGCAGTTTATAAACTTTCACGATTCTGGAACCAGGAAACACGAGCGTGTGGTCTTGGCTTCTGCTTAGCTTTGTACAGGCTTCTTGCTGCTTTCTAGCACGGCAGGGACATCACCACTGAGGAAGCACAAGTGTGTTAGATCGGCCTCTCTCCAGAGCCGCTAGTGCTCCAGGGGGACGCACCCTCGTGACTCCATGTAGTTCTAATTATCTCCTGGGGGCTCCCCCTCCAAATGCCATCAACATGCGACCTGGGGGATTCAGTCTCCAGGAAGCGTACTTGTGGAGGACGGACTCAAACCATAGCAGCCATTTAATTCTCCAACTCAGCTCTGCACTTGTGCTGTAGGGATATCCTTGAATTCTCTGCAGTTTTACATACAGCTGCATGCCCTGTATATGCATGTGTGTACACCCATAAGGACACACGTGCTTGTGAGATACACATTCTCCTAAGGGAAGAACCCTAGCTTTCATCAAACACTTCAAAATGCTTTAAAAGGTGCTTTCATTTCTGTCAAATTGGTCACATTTTAACATAAAGTGGGTCACAGTGATTAAAAGCTGGATAAAAGTCAAGGACGGATAATTTAATCTGTGAAATTTCAAGAAACTGAAAACAAACCATCGGATGCATTAAATTATGCAAAACAGTTCCAAGAGAACAGGCTCATCCTGTTCCCCAGAGCGAGCGTCAGTGACAGGACTGAGGAGAACACAGCTGCGTCAAGATCAGGACCGCCCAGGGCGGAGACAGGCACCCCGAGCTGCAGCACGGCGCTCAGGACGGGTGTGGCTGGAAGGTGGGCTCGTTGTGCAGCTCAGCCTGCACCCTCCTGGCTATTTTTACTTAAACTACTGAAATAAATGTGTACTCAGCCCAGAAGTCCCGGCGCCCTCTCTGAGCCGAACCTGCTAGTGTACCAGGATTGCTCCAGTGAGGAGCTAATTAAAATTCTATGGTCTTTCCCAGAAATGGCTCTATTTTTAACCTAATTCTGCCTGTCACTAGAATGGAAGGTTTACATTTTTTAAAGAAAATACTTCACCCTTCTTAATATTCCCATGAATAATTCAGCCTAGCTGATTAGTCCTCCAGTCTCCTTACAGCGTTTTTCCCAAAGACAGATGGAGACCTTTCCCGGTGGAGGGAAACATGGAGATAACGTGTGTATCTGCATCCCACCCTTCAAGGCTCCTAATTAAATCCAAGAGGGTAAACACAGTGACACAAAATAGCCTTCGCCTTCTAAAATGTCACCATCACCTCCCTGTGATTTTTCTCCTTCCCTACATTCATAGCAGCATCCACATCATCAGTGTCTCCCTGAAGTTCAGTAGCGGTGTACATGTATATTCAAGTTCTCAATTAGAAGCCACATTTTTTAGGGGGCTCTGACCTCAGCCACACAAGTTTTTTAACCCAAAGACTGTGGAGATGTTTCATGTTTAAGATACGTGTGTGTATACAAATATTATTGTTTTCATATTAGAGATGAATCTAATAAATCTTTTTTTTCCCCTCTTCGTCTTGAGACAGGGTCTCACTATGTAGCTCAGGATGGCCTCAAATTTGCAGTGATCCTCCTGGCTCAGCCTCCTGTGTAGTGGGATTAAAAACACGTACCAACATGCCCGGCTGATTTCAACACACCTTAATGACTTTTTTTCTTGTGAAAATTTCCCTGACACATAAGTATATCTTCATTTTCAAAAGCTAAAAGAAACACTAAATACATTGTAACCACAATAATGTGTTTTGAGTGTCCTACTTTTTAGAAGAGGTAAATTATAAGGAAATAAACGTCATTTCATATGATGATGATCCAGGTAACTGGCTACAGGGGATACTGCTGAAACTTGTGGAACATACACTTCCCTTTAAAAATGCTTTGGCTGGGAATTTTGTTTTCTCTTCGTTGTTCCCCCACATTGATTTTCTTTCTAAAACTAAAGGTGGCTAGCCATATTTAGGAAGACAAAAAAAAAAAAAATACTACTTTTAAGGATTATGCTGTCTTGGGAAATCACTTGAGAAATTATTGAACAATACGATTAAAATGTTTAAACTCAGTTTGTGAGAACTCTGAACGTGGTTTCCAGGGAAGGCTGTGTCTTGCAGGGGCAGAGGTGCAGGTGGGCTCCGGAGACAGGCTGCCTGCCCGACCTGATTCTGTCTGTTCAATGCTTTCTCCTCCTCCAAGTGTTCACAGTGCAGCTGTCTTCAGCGAGAACTCTGAATACTAGACAAGGTCTCCAGATGTGCAGAGAGAACTGTCTCACGAGCAGCTAGGGCCAGCTGTTAGGGCTCAGGCTGCCAGGCTGCCGGTGCCCACAGAGATGGAGGGAAGCGGCTTTGGGCCCGAGGGGCTGCTCCTTCCAGGGCCCCGTGGTTGGAGTGCCTGGCTCATCCCAGAGCCTTCCACCTGGCCACAGGCCACACGCCCGGCTGGTCAAACTCCACATTGAGCAAGTCTTCACGGAGACCTTGAGCATGCCTGTGCCTGCCTACCTGGTAAACAGTGAGAAGATGTCGATCGGGGTTCAGCTTTGATCCCTCTCTTGAAATCAACAGGGCTTTCACGGCCACTGCACCACGGGCTCCCCTCTCTACAGGTCATCTGCCCAGCGGCCTCCTGGCAGCGGAGCCCATGGCCTTCCTTCGACACACGACTGGCCTTCCGCGGCCGGCAAGCGAGGGACCACGAAGCGCCCATGTACGAGTGGCTCCTGCAAACGCCTCCCACCAGGGTCTGCTTACCCACTCGGCTGCCCCTGGCATTGTGGCCTTGTCCTTCAGTCACTTTGTCTTGTTTACTCCTCAAGACATACTGGAATACAAACATGCGCTTGTTTGGAAAGTGTCTTGCAGAGACTCTGCGGCTGATCTCTCCTGGAGCCGACGACTGTTCCCTCTGGATGTTTACTGGGCCCCATGGTAACCAGCTTGACCTGAGATTTACGTTTCAGACTTCGAAGAGATCACAGCAATTCAGTTTAGCAAATGCTTCCTGAGTGCAGCGTGGAAAAGAAAAAAATGAACTCTTTCTCCTCAGAGGGGCAGACGTCACAGTGACAAAGCATAGACCAGGAGTCAGCGGAATCCCCACCCTCCACGCCCCCAAACAAGCAGTATTTATTTGGGGAAGGAGAGGACTGGCTTCTTCTGGAACTACTGAGCCCTGTGCTGTGGAGCAAAAGGCCTCACTGATATGAGGAAACGAATACCCAAAGCTGTGTCCCCAAACCTGGCTTTGTGGGGACTGAAGTTTGACTTCTCACAGCTCAAAGCATATTCATCTTTTTAGGTCTTTTCAACTGAATTTAATGTGACAACCATTTACAGCTCACAGATCACGCAGAGCCAGGCAGCTGCCGCCTTGGCTTAGACTCCTGGCCAGTGTGTGGGGAGTGACGGTCTGCCCATCAGGGCTGCCCACACAGGGTGCACGTGAGCTGCCTGGGCTCCCTGAGCTCGGTTTCCCCAGCTGGAAAATGGTGCTGAGAATCTGTCTTGTGGGTTCTGAGTACTGGAGACCCAAGTGTAGTCAGTGTGATGTGGACGTCAGCTGGTCGCTGTCCTGGATGGTGATGTGACGACACCAGAAGTGTAGTCATGTCCACCTTCCTAGACACTGTCCTGCCTGGTGGGCTACATGCAGCAGACTTGGAACAGCATTTATGTCCCGCAAAAGGCCATTGAGTTTAAGACACCTCGTTTACTGAATGTGCTGCTGAGAAAGAAAACACTTCAGCTCACGTGTGATCAGCAGTGATTGAAAGTAGGTCCAGACGCCCAAGCACTAAAGCAAGTGTGGGGCTGAGGGCAGTAGGCGTCTCCGAAGGAGTGTCCGTGGTGTCTCAGCCTCTGCACCAACTCACTTGCATCTCTGTTTGGTAGATGAGGGAACCGAGCTGCACTTTCTAGTCTGCTCCAATTGCCACGAAGCCCTGGTGCTGAGCTGTTGGACTGGGAAGGCTGGTGCACAGCCTGAGCACCCCAGAGCACTTTTGGCTCAGCTCAGATGGGCACAGCAGACCTACGCCAGGCAGGCAGGCATGGTGCACAGGGCTGCAAGGTAGAGGTGGAATGTGGTAGCAGGTAGTGGGGATTTGAAAATGAAGACCAAAGTACAAGGGGTGATACGACCTGAGTCTGTGGGCTCCTCCTGACAGCTGTGTATTTTGAAGGCAGGAAAGCAGATACTAAGAGGGTGTAACACAGACAGGATGAGGAGGGCAGGAAGTGGCCAGGGAGAGCTTCTTTACTTCAAGCTTGACTTTCTTGCATGGAAGGAACACACATGGGCTGTGCAGTCCAAGCTCCAGAGACCGGCCTGGAGCTCTGTCCTGCAGAATTCCCTATGTCGCATCACCAGGCCTGGGAGCCTCAGCCTCCAGCCTCAGCAGAAACCACGCATGTCACAGGTTGCTGGAGGCATGGGGTGGGGTCAGACACGAGCCGTAAATGCAGAGATAGAGAGAGGCTAACCCTAAATCCTCTCTCCCATTTCAACTTGTTTTGCTGTCACAATTTTGTTCTCAAATCTTCTTCCCTGTTATTATTTTGTTCTCAAATGACTTAAATATGCTAAGGGAGAGACAGCAATTCTCTTCTTTCTCTAAACTCTAATCGGTCAAAGTTGTGTGCAGTCTGTACCCTCAGCCACTGAGACTGTGCAGAATGGAATTATCCTCTGTGACTGTCTCAGCACTGCTCTCCGTGGTCCAATCTGGTGGGAGCCCGTCGCTGGTGTCTGGGAAGCTGGGCCCTAGAAGAGTCCTGCATGCTCCCACTGATGAAGGTAGTTGGCTACGTCTAAATGGTACCAAGTGGATCAGGCATGCACCTGCTTTCCACCTGGAGATTTGGGTAACTGTAAGCTCAGGGTGCCTATGTGACCATTCCTCCTCCAAAACCCTGGGTGAGGCATCTCCAGAGGGCTGTCCTCGTAGATAGCATTCCCCCACGCCCTCAGGGTTCCCCACTGGAGTGACTCACAGCCTGTGTGACTCCACAGGGAGCACACTCGGGAATCTGTGCTTAGCTTGCTCTGCATTTTGCTCCACCTGCCTCTCGCCCTGCTGATCTTGCTCCATGTCCTTTTGCTGTAATAAATCATCAGCATGTGCAGGACCGTCTGCTGAATCCTATGGTCCCGCTGTGCTTTGGGACCCAGCCTCAGCCATGCTCATCCAGTTCCTTCCAGAAACTGTTCTTCTGGGACCACAGGGAGGCCTGGGCTAGGTGGGTGGAGGATGCTTGATGGTTTTGAATGGTCCGGAAAGGCCCAAGGCTTGGACCCCTGGGTGGCGGTATTGGGAGGGTCTGGGGAGCATTAGCAGGTGATCCTTAGTTTGCTTCGTGTGGCCTTGAAGAGGGCTAGTCTACTTCTTTTTTTGGGCTCATTGGCAAATTGGTTTTGCTCTACCATGTATTCCTGCCACTCTGTTGCCAAAGGATTATGAGCCAAATTAAACCTTCCCTCCTTATACATTACCTATGTGAGATATATGTTGTAGCGGTGGTGGGAAGCACGCAAATCCATGCACCAATCCTGAATGAAAAATGAGGAGGAAGCCAGGGACCTAGTGGTCCATCCTGCCATTCAAATGTGGGCAAACATTCATCATGTGTTCAGCATAGCGCCAACATTCTGCCCTGTGAGAGGAGAGCTCTAGAGTCAGGAGAAAGAGGCATTCTAGGTAGCAGGAACGGTATGAGCAGCGTTCTTGAACTGACCTCCCACTGCTTAGTACTCTTTCCTATTCATCCACTTGGTATCTGAGTGTTAATGCTTCTGTGGTCTAGCAAAAGCCTGGTGTATCAGCTGGTCCTGTTCACTGTGCTTTGCACATGCCAAATAGTCAGATGATAGGTGGATGGATGAGAACAACGGTTAGGACTAAGTACCACCTAGAACTGCAGCAGGAAATGCGTGGGCATCAAGGAATACCCCAGAGGTAAGTTCCAGAAGCAACTGGAGCCATCAATGTCCTTGTTAAGTGGAGGGGACCACGAGAAGATTGGGTACAGCAGAGGTAACTGGCATCAATGAAGACTCTTAACTAGAAAGCTAGAGTTTGAATGCAGCAGGAAGCCAGTGAGAAAGACAGTGACCACGATGGAAGTTTCAGTCTGGGAAGATGAGTTCCGGGCAGAACAGAGGGATGTGTCACGTGGGCTGGCATGTGGGAGGAGGCAGAGAGCTGAGAAGCTCGTGCCAGAGTCTGAACATAATGACAAGCAAAACTATCGAGGCCTGAGCGTCAAATCCAACTTTGGAGGAAGCTCAAGTGCTAGATCTGCTGATAAGACAAGTAACAAGCTCAGACATGCTTTCCCAGATGATTATTTTAAGGTTCTCCTAGATTTAGATAAAAATTAGGGGTAAAAGCCATGGTTTTAAAGAACAATCTCTAAAGAGATAAATTGATGGACTCTGGTGTCTAATTCTTTGTGACAGGGTCTCACAGATAGTAAAAGAATGAGTGCCGACAACTGGACAATAGCTGTTAATGATGGCAGTAAGAAGTATGGAAAGTAAATGTAAAAAACATTCTTATAATACTTATGTCTCAGGGAGAACAATTATCTCAGAGCTACAAGTAAGACTTTCAATGACAACAGAGTATGAGGAAAAAGAAAAATGGGAGGAAATTTAAAAAATAAGCTCAGGAGAAAAGTGAATCAGTAGATTTATCTACCCTATTCATCATTTAACATTTTCAGTACTCCCTGCTTCAAAACAAACCACCCCCTGTCAAAATATTGCTTATAACACGGCAGTGGAGTCTGATGAATTTTCATGATTATATCTGAGCTCACTCTGTGTTTTGAGATGGAGTATCAGCTACTGACCCTCAGGAAGTTAATTGCTTTTTAATATATTCAGCATAGTCACACATCCAAGCCATTCACTTACTACACTGGCTGCCACTATAGTGGGCTTTATTGTCAGTATTGATGTGGGCCAGTGGGTGAGCACTGACGCCATCACAGTGGGCAGGAAGAGGGATCTGGGGAGATAGTGCTCCAGTTACCATCAGCAGATGTGATTTACTGCTGTGTGATAGTCTCTCTCTGCAGGGAGGGAATGTAAGACCTATAATGTGCATATCTGTATTGAATATGCAGGGCCAGGATTGCCTATGACAGGATAAGCAATTCTACAACTGGCCCCCTTCCAGTTAATTATCTTCCTTGGATACAGATACTCGGTCACTATTGGCCAAGGGCAATTTCTGGTTTAATGGCACAGATAGGAGGGATACAGATATAAACGCCTATGTACTGTTTCTATTTTTATTAAAATATTCCCTGTAGAGGAGATAACATTCCTATTCTGTTTAGGTGAATTTGCCTTTTAAGTAGTTGGCAAATTAGGAACTTTAATAGCAGAAATAAGCCCATTTGGTGCCATGTGTATTTCAATTCCATTTCTAGCAGACACTGGGAAGCCTCTTCTTTATTTCATCTTCTAATATTTTATCACCATGTACACTTCCCTGGAAAAATATTGCCTTTGAGATAATGAATATCCTGCAGATTTCATTAAATAGTCATACCAGTAGGGGCATGTCAGGAAGTACAAATGCTGGTTTCAGAACACACACATTTATGGGGCAAGCATTTCAGAGTGGTTTCTGACCAGGGAACCCTGAGCAAAGGCTGGACACTGGCCTTGTCCACCTCCCTCTTCAGCACCCATGTGAAGGGAGCGATTCACTCAGACACTCTGGGCTTGGGCCAAACGAGGACAATGTGGGACCTCAAACAACGAGGATCCTCCCCGAGCTCCCCTCTTCCACCTTCCCAGTAGGGCCAGAGCCCTCCAGCCAGACCTCACACCTCCTGTTCCCCTTCTTCCACTTGGCAGGTCGCTCCTACGCAGTCACTCTGCATCCCCCATTCCAGAGTGAACCTTCTCGTCCCTTCTGTCAACCACACCTTCATCTCAGGCCTTTGCACTTGCAGGGAGATCATCCTCCCTCTTCTCTGAAGCTCCCAAGGACCCTCAGCCCTCTTTCACTACCCTTAATTCACTTACTATCTTATCAATATTTTGGTATATTGAATCTCAGTTCATTGTATTAAGTCTTTTGGACAAAAATCAATGAGAACTCCTCACCCTTTCATCTATCTTATAGACTAGTGGGAAGGAGAAGGCAAAAGTGAGATTGTGCAGGGTGAGGGGTGAGCCAGGGCCCCAGGCTTGGGGGTGGGGCAATGGGGAGGAGATCTGAAAAGGAAAAGGCCACTGAGTTGGGAGATTTGGATATGCAATGGCGGGTGAGGAAAGAGGAGCACCGAAGAAGGAAGGAGAGGACAAAGGGGAGGTGTGGGGTGGAGGTCAGGGTCAACAGAAGGGCACAGAGGGTGGGAGACAGCAGGAAGGCTGCAGGGGCAGCCTGGGGGCCAGTGGGAGCCTGCTGGGCACCTGCCTCCTCCAGGGCCACTGGATCCACTGAAACCATGATCACTGCCCCCCTCCCCGTCTCTCTCTCGGATAGGTGGCAGCGACGTGAGGGCTCAAAGTCTTGCACTGTCAAAGACAGCTAAGGAGACCCAGCAACACTTGTGCAGGGCCCTGGAAAGAAGCACCGCTCTTCACACAGGACTCTCATCTCCTCCAGAGAGTTGATGCTCCTGAGCTGACTATCCTAAAGTCCAGAGGCAGCTACGAGAGCCCCGGGACTCCAGGGGCACTAGGGCTGAGGACACTGGCATTTTGTGGTTCATTGGAGACATTCCTCCACAGAACAGGACACAAACCAGGAGTCTGGGTGTCTGAGGGCTGGCAAGGCAGCATGGTTGTGGAATCTGTTTCCTTGGAAACTGGCAATGACAGCATAGGCTAGAGACACTTGTGACTAATCCCTTCGTGCCTTTGGCTCCTCTTTTAGCATCTACTGCAATGCAAAGCACTGGAGACACTGTGCCCCTGCTCAGCTGACCTCTGGAGACACTGTGCCCCTGCTCAGCTGACCTCTGGTGCTCTTTGTCCTCTTGGGCACACGCTTGTCAGGTGCTGTGCCGAGGGCTGGGTCAGCACGGGCCACAGCCCACGGGCCTGGGCAGAGGGAACCTGATCGTTTTCCCTGGCATGAAAGATCAGAACCTTGGAGAACTGCACCCCACATGTCAGCGCTTATTTCCTCCACACTTGAGAGGCACATAGAAAACCTCACCAGCTGATCACTGCTGCTCCTGGTATTCATGTTGGGCAGTGGGCACCGACTTCCCTGAGAGGGCATCGTTTCCTCCCCGGCGCTGACACCCCACCTGATGGCAGCAATCCCTGTCACCGCCTGCAGACTGCTGTTCTGAAACTTGAGGACTGACACCAACTTCAGCAGCACATCCAGCCTTAGAATGTCTCTTAACCTCTCACAACGCCAGGCTGCAGCATCAGCGGCGATCTGGCCGGTGGGCCACGTTCTCGGCGCTGTGTGAGCAGGGCAGGAGTTGAGGGAACGAGTCTTGGCCTCCCACCAGCCAGCCTGCCCCTCTGCCTTGTGTTCAGAGCACAGTGAGTCTGAGGCTCTTAATGAGCGCCTTGGAGCCGCCTCCTCGCCTCCTCCTTGTGCCCTGCCGCTGAGGCAAGTGCTGGTCTCGGTGCTGAGTCTGGTCCACAGCAGTGACTCTATAAAGCACTTCCCTACAGAGGAGCGGAGGCTGCCATTAGCAGACGGGCTCTATCCTCTTTTCTCCGTAAGGTGGGAGTTCTTGGAAGGAGAGGTGCGTCCTTAATGATCTGTGAGCTCTAAAATGCACTGAGCGCTCCCTGAGGAAGTCACGAGCGTGTGTCTTGGATCCACGCCACTGTGGAGACTGTCGTGAAACTGAAGAACACTGCAGTGACTCGAGGGGCAACACGTGCTGGGCTGGGGTGGAGGTAAGACAGGGAGGTGACGGCAACTTCTACTCGGTTGTGGTAAATTTAGCTTGGGTGAAGCACTACCATACCTTCTGGGGATTAGAATGCTGCCATGTTTCCTTCCCCCAAATACTAAGATTCCCCCCAAGTCCTCCCTTTGTTTTGCATCAGCTAGAGCAGAAGCTGAAAACCTGGACCTACGTGCTCGAGCGGGGACGTGTGCGGGTCACACTGCAGTCACGCGGTGGATTCCTGAGGCAGGCCAGCCCCTCCCCAGCCACGGCGCTTCAAAGCCTCCTGCAGCTTGTGCATTAGGGACGATGCGTGAGGTGCAGGTATTTCCCCACATCGGGATCTTAGGGAAGAACTAGTTTAAACCGAGAGGGAAGGGAGGGGAGGGAGGGAGTATAAGTATTCAGACTGGAAGGGAGGTGAGAGAGAAGGGGAAAAAGGGAAAGGCACAAGGAAGGAAGGAAGGAAGAAGGAAAGAAGGGAGGGAAGAGGAGAGAGGACCAGCGTGTGGGCATGCTGCTGGTTCGAGAAGAGTGCGTAAGAGTGTGGAAATGCTAAATGACAGCGGTTCCAAGACACACGTCATAGAAAGCTAGGTTCCGGGCTAGGGTGTGTGGAACGCTGGCTCTGCAGCTGTGGGGGCTTCGTCTGCATCAACAAGAGCACACTCAGCAAGTGTGAGATGACAGAAGGAATTCGTGTGCAAGCAGAAGTGACGTGCTCCTAGCACACCCCTGCTAACCTGTGATGGTGCACAGAGTCAGGCAAGATCTTGTACACGGTCTTGTTACCCGGAAGTGTGTCAGTCACAGTCCTGAGAGAACACTTGAGGGGCCGGAGTACATCTCCGTGGTGCAGCGTGTGCTCCGCGAGCATGAGGAGCTGCGTGTGATCCCTGACATGCTCCTCACCCAGGAGCAGCGTGAGGCGGGGAAGGCACTGGGGTGTTTCTGACTGTCTGAGTTCTAACAGCAGCCTGATCAAGGAATCAACCATCTCTTGACATTTCAGAAAACAGCCATTTGGCCACTGGTGCCAAGGGCGAGCAAGGGCCTCACTCTGCTGGACTTCGCATTCCCACCAAGATGTGCCCGGCGTTGCTCCTGAGTCATAAACAAAAGGCACAAACCACTGTCTTCACAGACAGCACAATGGAGCGGTGGGCTTGCCAGTGGTCAGAGGCTGAGACACACTGCAGCAGCAGACAGCGCCCACAAACCTCAGAGGCTTAAAGCATCGACAGTCCACTCTTCTCTTACACTTCCTATCCGCTGTGGGCCGGTTGGGGCTCTGCTCACGGCTGACACTTGGGGACCAGCTGTCCCTCCCAGTGTTGCTGGCTGATGTGCAGGTGCCTGGAGGGCCCCGCACAGGAAATTAATGCTCAGGGTCAGAAGGGAAGTGTCCTTCCATATCCTGATCCTTAGCCAGAACTAGTCACACAGACCTGCCCAACCTCAGGTGAAATACCAGAAAAATTCTATTACCTGGAGCATCAGAAAAATGCTTCAAACACTTGTCTCAGTGACAGCACAGAGAGCATCCCTGCCCTGCTGAGGCCTCCAGCCCCTCCCACAGCAGCAGGGCCCTGGAAGGTCATGGGACCTCCCTGAGGTCCCAGGCTCCAGGCACAGTGCTGACTTGGCCCCCAGGTGCCTCTGCAGGAGGTGAGAGGCAGCGGGCGCAGGTCCTCCACTCACGGCTGCAGCAGCGGAAGCACAGTGAACGCACACCTACCATCTCCATCACATACTCCAATTATTTCTGGACTTTGCACCAGGACAGCTTCTGCCTATTTGCCATACATTGGCCATGAGCAGGTTTAAGACAGCAGAACGGGGCCAAGTCACCCCCTGTGGGGTCCCCAGAGCAGGATTCAATAAGGCACAGTGCTAACCACGCTAAAACACCAGCACTGTGCTGTGACCAAGTGACTGCGCTGAGCACCTGGCCAGGCACTGTGGGCTGAAGAGCCTGCATCTACTGCTGGCTACAAAGTCTGCCCTGCACACTCCTCCTCTGCACCACGTGTGCCATCTGTGAGAGGACAGTCATGGCACGTCGTCATGAAGTCACAGGAGAAGACGGGAGGAGAAGGCAGGGGCTAAAGCCATGCTTGGCGGTACACAAGAAACTAGTGTTTATGGCTCCTACTCTTTTCCTTATCAGCTTTAAAATGTTTTAAAATTTTTGCTAGCACCTGTTTGCAGTGTGTCATGATTGCATCTGGCATAAGGAGGGGTGTATGTACACAACACAGTTTAATCCTCTAACCTCCTCCCTCTGCTCTAGATCCCCTTCCTATTTGCAAAGTATCTTCCTCCTTTCTTCTGTCATCGGTCCTTTGTTTTGCTCTTTATTTGTATTTTGAGTTCTCATATAAGAGAATCTATGCATCATTAAGCTTGTGTGTTTTATGTCTTTCCTAGAACATTATGATCTTACGGTGCATCCGTTTTCCTACATATGACTGAAGTTTATCTTTATGACAGAGTAGTGCTCCTTCATGCATAGATATCACATTCTTTATTCACTCATCTATCTGTTGATGAACATGTACGCTACTTCTAAGATTTAGCTAAGAGGAGTTGTGCTGATATAAATATGGGCATGCATATATCACTGTCATAGGATGTCGTCTCCCTAGTAGGGGACTAGCTGGGTTGAATGGAATTTCTAGTTTTATTTTCATTGAAGGATCTTCATAGTGATCTCATAGCAGTTGAGAATGTAACTAGCATTGGTTTACATTCTCAACCACAGTGTAGAAGGATTCCTTTTACTCGGCAGCCTTGCCAGCATTTGTTATCACTTTATTTCTTGATGACAGCTTCCTTTCTGGAGAAAGAAGTCTCACGGTTGTTTTAATTTGCATTTCTCTAATGGCCAGTGGACATCTTTTTCATGTATTTACTGGCCATTTGTACTTCTGAGAAGTGTCTATTCCTTCAGATGTCTGTTTTTGGACTGGATCTTTAAACTGGAGGGGTCTAATTTTTTGAGTTCTTTATATATTCTAGATATTAGTCCTTTATCTGGGGAATAGCTGTCAAAAATGTTTTCCCATACTATGGGAAATGCTCAGGGTCAGAAGGGAAGTGTCCTTCCATATCCTGATCCTTAGCCAGAAGTAGTCACCTGGAACATCATAAAAATGCTTCAAACACTTGTCTCAGTGACAGCATGGAGAGCATGTGTAGCCTTTCAATTTGATATGATCCCTTTATTGATTAATGATGCTATTCCTTGTGATTTTATCATCAATGAGGTCCCCGAGTCACGTTCCTTTCAAACCCATTTGCTACTACAAGGTGCAAGTCCCTCCCCGTTCCACAAGGCAAGCATGCACATTCCCCTTAGACAACCAGAAGACAAGACAGACAGATTCTGATCTTCTCCTGTCTGCCCTAGTTGGTGCTCTATCCCTGTCCTGTTCTACCTGTGCACCCAGGCACTGTAAACATGGGCAGGATCTCACAGAAGGAATGGACTTAGTAAAGGGCGCTTCTCCTGCGTACACAGAACCCTTCGGAGGTGCTGTTCTGCTCCATCCAACATGACAGTCAGTATTTTCTCTTTGAGAATCCACTGTTCAGGTGACAAAATGACAGAACTAAGTTGCCGCCTTTCAGAACCAACCAGGCTCACATCTCAGATGCTGACATAGTACACAGTGCCCTAAGCAGGAGAACAAAGTTATATGAACCTATTTTTTTGTGCAGTGTATTAAATACTCGTGTTTTGGTGCAGCATGCACCAGTAGATTCTCCACAGTGAATATGCAAGGTGACTACTCTGAAATAAAGAATTCCCACTGCGTATCAGCTGTGCTAATCCTGAGCTTTTAACATGTTCCCACTCGCTTGAGTCACCAGAGGGTGGTACACGCACAACTGCTCCACAGCGCAGCTTGCATCATTGGTGGTATAGACAGATCTAATCACTTTTATTAGTAGTCTTTTTACTAATAAAGTTAATAAAAAAGCTGCCTGCCAGGATAGTCCTGCAGGGACTACTGGTGGTTCACGCCACCTGGTAGCCAGACCTAAGAATCACAGTTTAATTTTAAATGAGTACTTCTGTCTAATGATGCTTCTTAAATCAGGTGTGGTGGTATGTTTGTAGCCCCTGCTACTCTAGGAGACTGAGGCAGGAAGATCGTCAAAACTCAGAACTCAGGAGTGTGAGGCCAGCCTAGGCAGTGCAGGGAGGCCCTATCTCAAGAAAACAAATACACAAACAAAAATGAATTAGCAACATCTGAGTTTTATCAATGGGAAAATATAGTTTCCTAGTGCCTTCATTGCTCTGCTGGTTCTTAATGACCAAATAATGACCACATTTTCCTACCTCTTGCTGCTTTTATTTATTTATAAAGTCAGCCAACATTTTGTTCAATAATGCTTATTTATGCTAAGTTAAAGTAGCACCTTAAAGAAAGTGCCCAAGCCATATGATCCAACCTCTCCACTTGCAGTGTCTATCTCAAAGAACTGGCAGCAGGAAATCAGAGGCATCTGCACATTCACATGCACAGCAGCATCATTCATTGTCACAAAAATGTGGAACCACTCAAGGGTGAAGGGGTGAGCAAAGGGTGACAATTCCATGCGGCGGGGTGTGGCTCGGTCTTGGCATGGAAGGGGCTCTGACTCAGGCCCACAAGGATACCACGTGCGGCGAAGGAAGCGAGTCACAAAGGACAGGTGCTGTAGCATTCCACTCACACCAGCGCTCGGTGTCCTGACATTTACAGCGATCCGCGTAGGATGCCGGCTGCTGGGGGCCGAGGGAGAATCCTGCTCACGGGATTCAGTCTCAGTCTTGCGTGCAGGGCTCTGGAGGTGGGTGGGGCCGCACAACCTTGTTAATGGACTTCCTGAGCTGAACTGGACCCTTGGAAGGGGTTAAGATGATCCACTCTACAGCATGGGGATTTCTAGAATTAGAATGAAAAGCCACAGAACACAGATGTCTTCACAGTATGATGCACGTGTCTTTCCCAACTATTTGATCCCATCATCTCAGTCCCCGGAAGATCTATGGGTCTCCTGAAGTCCTCCACAACCACAGCACCCTCAGTGACACCTCTGCCCACTGCTGCAAGGCCAGCACGTGGAACGGCAGCTGGCCCTCCGGAAAAACAACAGCTCCCTGTCCTCATCCCCAGCAGCATTCCGGAGCCGTGGCTGCCAGGGTGAGACATGTCCTGGGGCTGGAATGCTGCAAGGGGAAATTCGGTCAACTCAGTTTTTTTCAGCTCATCTTCTGACAAAGAGCAGCCACAGAGCAGCCTCTCAGGCTGCCAAGACGGCGCAGCCGGTGCCCAGCTCTGAGTCCACACAAGACGCCGCTGCTTTCCACGCTTCTCCCAAGTCTTTAATTACCTGCAAGATGGATGTATTAAATGACCCAGCCCGACGTTCGCTACGGACATCCTAAAGCTCCCTTGGCTCTGACAGCCCAGGAGTCAGTTGACAGACCCAAGACAGGAAAGGTGAGAGCGGCAGAAGAGGAGGTAAGGGGGTGTGTAGGTGTGAATAGTTAAGCAGGCCTCAGGGAGGAGGCAGGAGTCCTCAGAGTGGAAAGGGAAGGAAGCAGAAAAACTTGCTGCTCCGCATGCTCCGCACACACCAGACAAAGCTAACAGCCATGGAGTCCTTTCGGGGGTGCCCGTGACTATCTCTGCTCCATCATCATCTCCAGATACATCCTTGTTTGCAGAGTGGGGGAGGGGTCCAAAGAAAGCTGCCACTGGGAGGCTTCTGGATCTAAGGCAGCCTTGTCCTTCATGCTACAGAGGCTGCTGGCACCGCCTGGGCACAGCTGCCCTGGGGGCTGGAGGCTCTGAGGCCACTTGTTCTTCGGCAGCAATGCCAAGCATTGTAGGGCACAGTCCATGGGCTCGGAGTGGCTTTTGATGCCCAAGCTTCTGGTTTTACAGAGGAAGCCAGCGAGGCTGAGACTGCTGGTGACCTGACCGTGGGTCATTCAGCCTGCTGGTGTGCAGGAAGCAGTGCACCGGATCTCCTGTCCCCAAGCCACCTTCCCCCTCCAGAGCATCATCAGAGACGCTGGGACAGTCTAACACTCCACCAGCTGGCTTGACCCAGGCCCCTTACCGTGCTGTTCCACACGCAGAGGGAAAGGGGCTGCTCCCACGCATCCCTCCCTGCTGCACTGCTCACTGCATCAAGTCACCACTTCAGCTGCCTTCTCCTTCCAGCCCCACCATGGTCTGAGCCCAGGGCGACGGCATGAGTGTACGCATCTGGCCTAGAGCCCATACAGGAAGAAGTCTAGGGCCGAGGAGGCCACCCTTCCCCACTTAGCAAAAACCGGAACCCACAGCACAGAGGAAGCATCAGGAGAAAAGTGCTGATGTCAGTCTGTCAACTTGCAGCCGCACGTGAACCCCACGGGCATGATGCAAACCTCCCAAGGTCAATGGCCTTGCTGGGACCAAACACGGGCTTTCCTAACTCTCCTCTTTTTGCTAAGCTTACAAAGCTTGCAAAGCTGACATGTCTATCTTCAAAAATTAATACAGCCTTGAAAAGCAATGACATCTGTCAGAGTCTAGGCTAAACTATAAATGTGTATCACTGGTCTGCGTTTCCAGAAAAGGCCCCGGTTTTAGGCGGAATGCGGAGACTTCAGGCACAGCATGACCAGGACAGATGCCACTCGGGCTCCTCTAATAGCAACCAGCTGTGAGCCAGAGTCTGGGTAGAGGCTGAGGGCTTTCTGTACTGCCTCCGGGCCCAGCTAACCCTCACATCCAATCATACCCTTTGGGGAAGGATATCCAGGAAAAAGGCAGGCTTGCCTGGAAATCTGCATACACTCAGCCACTGCAGGTAGATGGCCCCAATCGCAGAAGACAGCAAATCAGATTTTAAACGATACCCATTCATAAGGATGCACCAAGATCCAGGTGTATACCCTGTGCCTTCTTCTTGTCTTATTCCTGCTTCTGCTATTTCCCTCTCCAAAGTCCAGCAGAAATCCAGCCCAGGCCCATTATGTACTGAATAAGAATTGAGTTTCTATCTGCCATAGTCTTGCAGGTCCTCAAGGCTGGAATTGAGCTGGTGCTCCACAGGACACTTGGCATTCACTGCTGAGTTTAAATGATGGCCACACAGCAATGTAACACAGGGACAACCTACTTTGGATCCATCTCACTCAAAGTGTGCTTCACAGACCGAATGCTGGATGATGCTCAGCCTGGTGTGCACAAGCAGACCATGAGTGAGGATATGAAATGTACTCAACTCAGCTTTCCTTATCATGTGAGCATTAGTTTTGTATTATGCAGCCTAAATGCTCCGCTGCCAAAATGCCAAACCACAGGCTGGCTGACCACACACACACTCTGCTCGGAGGCTGGTTTTCCTGAAGGCCCAGCAGGCAGTGCGAGTGACCCAGGACACAAACTGTCTATGTCGATGCCATTTTTCAGGGAATTTGGTGAACTGCATGGAAAGAACAAAGAGAAGCCATTTCCCAATACTTTACATGGATAAAATGCTTCTCAGGTAGCAAAGTAACCCTGGCAAGATGCCCCGCCCCATCTTCAGTGGTGTGTCAGGACGCCTGCGCTGGGCTGAGGCCCACAGTGCAGTGCTTGCTTGGCATGCAAAAGGCCATGGTTCAGTCCCCACCCACATGCACACAAATGCACCTCAATTAATAGAAACACTTCCATTGTGCATCTCCTGAGCAGGTATTATACTGAGCCCAGAGCCTCCAAGCTTGGCTGTGCCCTTTGTCTCAAGGACATCGTGAAATAACCATGCAAACAACAGCATCGATGCTTAGGGAATAGGGAACTGGGAACCAGGAGAGAGCGACCCTCGGTCATCAGTCATGATCAATCCCTCCTCTCCAGGCTGACTTCCTTACAATGCAATTTGCTTGCGAGTATTTTCACTGAGGGACCGAGCTTTATTCTGACGGACACCAATTCATCAATCAATAGTTGTAGCATATGGTCAAGCGATCAGTTTGGAATCCAACCAGGTTGGCATCCAGCCCAAATCGGTCTGGGTCACACAGCTTCTAGGAGACATCTTAGCCTGTCACCTAGGTGACAACATCAGCTGTCCTGTCAGCACTGCTCATATAACTCTCTCACAGGGTATGAGCCCGACAGCGATGGGAAACCTCGCCCCTTCCGGGCTGTGGCTTGGATAATCACAGGCACATCTCTTCTGCAGTGCTGCCATGCAGATTTCCATCATGTTCCACTGTATCATTTCTTTCCCAGCCAGCATTCAAATGCCTATTCCAGGTTGAGAACAAATCTAAGCACTGGCGATACAGTGGGAAACAAGACTGATAACTTCCCTACTTGCTGGAATCTTCTCAAAGGGGGCCGTGACCTGCATGGAGACACAAGCACGCAAACAAAGGCAGAGTGGTTCTTGCATTGCCCAAGAAAGTCCTCAGGGTCAAGGGTCATCTGAGCAGAGATTAGAGGGCTGCGATGGTGTGAGGTCTGCAGAGGTCAGGGTGATCAGTGAGGTAGAAAAGGGATGGAAACCGATGATCTAAGGAACAAGAGAGCCCAGGGGTCTTTCTGGCTTCCATCTGCAGTGCATCAGCTGGGCCTGACCCTGCAGGATCTCACAGGGCACAGCAAGGAGTGTGAATGCACAGGGACAGCTGGAGGAGGACGGGGCTAAGATCACTGGCCAGCTCCAGGGCCCACCTCCCCTTCCTCCAGTGGGATCCTGGCTTTTCAAAATGAGGTCACATGCCCGGGCAACCTTACAGCCAGCTTGGACAGGTCCCTGGGTCCTGCAGTGGCATGCTGGGACCGGGGATGCTAGCAGGGTTCTGAGGGAAGGAGAGCGCCTTCTTGATACCCTGTTGGCTGGGAGGCACATGTGGCGATTGGACAAGCAACACCCCTGAAGGGCCCCCTGCAGGTCAGGCGCTGTCCTGGAGCCTGGGATGACTGCGCTGATGGCAGAAACAAACCCCACTGTTTCACTGCTATTGCTCAGGTCTGTGTTCACAAAGGAAACTGCTGCTTCTGAACACAGAGAGCTCGAGGGAGCAGAGGAAAAGGTCTGGTAAGTTAGGAAGCCATGGTGGTTAGTTCTCTGAGCAAAAAAATGCAAAGGTTTTGCATCCAGGCTGATGGCAGAGGTGGAGGGAGAGCCAGGGACTCTGAACTTTGGAGGAACTGCTGAGAGGACTTGCTGGCCCAGGGACGGAGAAGGAGCAGTGACTCCCACACTATTTTCTTGAGCTACTGCATGGATGGTGGTCTTATTCAAAGAAATCAGGAGGAACCGCTCTGGGATGTGGGAGGAAGGAGGCTTCCACTGTAGCCTCACTGAATCTGAAATACCCACTGGACAGCCACGTGGAATAGGCATGGGGCATCGGGCCTGTGAGTGTGGACTTGGCAGGGGCAGCATTGGACGTGGGAGTCTCATGTCTGGAGATGATTTCATGCCATGTTTTTAGTGGGCCTGAGAGGAAGAACGCAGAGACGCAAGAATGGGGGTCCCACCAGGCTAGTCTTCTCACAGACCCAAGGGAAGGAGTGAGATCGATGGGGTGGGGCACTGTGCAGCGCAGAGCACAGCTGGTCAGGCCAGGTTGAAGGGTGCTGAGGAGCTGAGTTGGGATACAAATGCACTGTGGCACTGCTGGCAGCGGGTGCAGCCTGGGTAATCTCATCGGGAGAGCAGTCCCTACGGAGCAGGTGGGGGGAAGACGGGAAAGGAGGCATGGAGATTAAGTGTGGAGCCCTGGGTTGGGGGGTTTTGCTGTGGGAGTGGAAATCAGATGACTGCCGCTAGTTCATCTTGCTGCCTATCCTGCCCTGTCCACCTTTCTGAGGGTGGCTGTCCACAAGTCTGCAAATGCTCTTTCCCTCAGCCCTTCGAAGGGGCCCTTCTCATCACCGAGGCAGCCACACCCCGCACTCCGAGCTGTCCTCTTTGGGGAGCTCCGCAGATGCGCAGCCAGCTGGGATGGAGTGGAAAAGCCAGCTGTGCAAACATTCGCTTCCACTGTCACAAGGTGGGAAGGAAAACTGCCACAGGGAGAGCTTGAAAAGTAGCAGAGGGATGCTTCCCCCTGAGCAGAGCATGAGAAAAGACCCCACGGTGACCCCACAAAGGAAACAGAATCAGAGCCCATCATGCACAGGCCAGAGGACACCACTGTGCAGGGTCCAGGATTACAAAGGAAAGAGGGTTCGCATTCCTGGGGTCCTAGAGGGATGCTCCGGGATGGTGTGACCCTCTGTGATTTGATTACACCCCTTCAAAGAACAGGATTTCTATGTCAGAGAGAAACCTGATGCTCCCTGCTTACCCTATAACACCAAGCTCACAGACGAGTCCTCAGAATGACTCCTGCATGTGGTCTGTAGGTGCCATGTGCAATGAACTTCTAAGCCCAGAGGATATGCGGGAAAACTGAACAAGAATCCCACAGAGGACCACCTTCTCAGTAACCAAACTCCCCAAAGCAAAATGGCTTGGGGTAAATGTTATTTATGGTAAATACAGGTCTGGGGAACCTTCATAGGCAGGAGGGCAGAGAACGTGGGTCATGGAGGTGGGGCTGGACTCCGGGTCCGGGACCTGAAGTGTGCAAGGAAGGCTGTGGTCATCTGTGGTGTGTTCTGGACAGTCTACAGAGCTCTTACACGTATGTTTCCCTGTCAGAGAAAATCTGAGTCTGTGTCAGCACACACATGTCTGACCATCTGGATGAGTCTCCCATACCATTGTAAGATTTCAGAGGATGCTCACGTTGGCCTGGGTATGTATGATCACCAAAGATTGGAAGTCACTACAACCGGCTGCACTGATGCCAGGAAAACTAGGGCACAGGCACGACAAACACCACGGGGACCAATAGTGCCTGCCGGAGTGTACCACTGGTCTCTGGAAAGGCCAAAATCATCGGCAGAAGAGTAACAGCGACCAGGCAACAATGAAGGCTTCCGGCCTCTGCAGCCATAATGGAGGAAGCACTGCTTGAATTAACACGTTAATAATGAAACAAATCTTAGTGTATCTTCAAGAGGGGGAGACAGGTTGGCAGAGTGACTGAGGGACATTCTTTCACTGAGAGTCACTGGGCTTCACTCAGGAGTAAGAGAAACAGATACAATGTGAGAATTCTGTGCAGGCAAAACATTACACTGTCCTTTTGGGAAAAGGCATCACGCACACTGCAAGTGTTCAAAGTCAAATGCCACAGGGGTTAAACAGGAAGCTGAAGGGGAGGCTCGGCCCATCTGCTGTGTAACTCAGGAGAGTGGATGCGCGATCCTGATTTAGGAAAGGACCATCACAGGTCTCACAGATGTCCAGTATTCAACTGTGTTGCTTTGGAAAATGTATGTTGCTATTATTTTAATTTCAAGTTACTTAGAAGTTGTTAATTACTTATGTTTTTTCATTGTTCAGTGATATTTTAACAACACATTTTAAGTCACAGAAAGAAAACTATGAGGCAGAACACAGCAGTTACAAACACAGGCACTGGCGTCCGATCAGGGAGAGTTGAGTTTGAATTCTGGCTTCTCTGCCTCTGCATGGGATTAATTCTACAAGTTATTGTCCCTAAAATTTGGCATTCCATTTGTTAAAATGGGAAAAATACTAGTTTTCACATCATAGGCTAGTAGTGAATCAAATAAAATGTAGCACACAGCAGTCCCCACGGTACGGTGTACACATTTAATAAATGTTACCTTCTGCTGACCAGTGTCCCTAGAAAACTAGACAAAGTCTAAGGATGTGAAATCTCAGTTTCCTTATTAGTAAAACTGGTTCATTAGTAGGGTCTATTTTATATGATTAGCATGCAATCTAAATACCTATCACTCCATAACTTTGGGGCCAGAGCCTCACTCTGATTGCAATGCCAGTTTGAAAATTAAACTGATGTCAGAAAGAAGCAGAAACTCCACGTCACACCAGAACTTCCACAACCTGCCTCCTTCCGTTATGTAAAGCTGACAGGTGAGGAACTACACTGACACTGCGTACCCACTAATCCCTTCTGCCCCACCCTGGTGGCCCAGTTCTGGTTGGGGGAGAGTTCTGAGCTCTTTCCCAGCATGAACACCAAGTGGACACCAGCAGGTTAGAAGGGACACACGCATCATTTGGCTTTCAAATGAGGGCAGGCAGAGCTGACTTTGGCTGGGCACAAAGCTCTCTTTTCTACAAGAATCATCAAAGGCCCCCGGAGGGGCAGTCAGGAAACAATGGCTCTCAAATCTGCCAGCCACAGCCGTCCAGCCTCTACTCCAGGAAGGAGGCTCAGAGGCCTGTGAGCTGCCCCTCTTGCCTGGCAGCTGGGCTGTCCTGTCACAGAGGAACACGAGCCTGGGAGGCTCAGGCCCCAGCTAGGATGCTCCCCTTCCTCCCCAGAGTCCCTGAGTGTGGCTCCTACAGGCCATAGCTCTAAAACTGCTGGGACAAGCTTGGACCCTTAGCCATTTAGTGGGACTCTGTCTCAGAAGAAAAGAAAAGAATAAATAAAAGGTTGGAGATAGAGCTCTGTGGAAAGGGTCTGGATTCAGTCCTCACTAGTGAAAAACAGAACAACCCAAACCTGCCCAAGGACCTCAAGTCTGGCTTTCCCGAAAAGACGAAGCTCCCAGGGTCTGAGGCCCTCACACCTCAGGTATCTCTGCTTGGTGCGAGCTCGCACCTGTGAGTCCTGTGGGTGCTAGGCTGGGTTCTCTCCACCCCAAGCAAACACTTGTGAACTCAGCGGACAGCGAACTCACGTACACGTGGGAGATGGCCCTGCCTGGCATTTGATCTTGGTCGCCTGCGAGGTCCGGCATTGCCTTAGGCCAGCTTTGGAGGGTGTGTCCTGAACAGCTTTTCCCTGAAGTGCCACTTGAAAAGACAACATGCAGTCTTCGGTTCACAGCCACACGCCTGCTCACGCCTGTTTGGGCGGTGTGTTCTCACACCAGCCACTTATACATAGGATCTGCCATCTCCCTCGAAGAAAGCAGGCAAAGGACTAGCCAGGACATCCAGACGGCTGTCCTAAGGATGAGGAGCTGTCTTGTGAGTTAACACAGAGAGTGCTTGCCCAGCGCAAGGAAGGCCTTTGTCTGATCTCTAGCCTTGCAAAATAATAAAAAATTTTAAAAAATACATAAAATGTATGTAGGAATTTTTATAACAGGCAAGGAAAAGAAATGGAGAGCTTTGAAAAGTATGTGGGAATCTCAAATACGGCCCACCATATTCTATTTCTCACTGTTTTTTCTTAGCAGAGAACAGACTGTCTGTGGGTAGTGGCTGCCCCGCTGCTCGGGCAGAGTCCAGGTCCGTCTGAGTGGTTTGTCCAGGGGAATATTCTCCTAGAGCTCATGCTGTCCTTTCCCTCACAGGTGAGGACACACGGAGCTCCGACTGGAGGCTCCAGGGAAGCCGATTTATTCAGCCGGTGCTGCAGAAATCCTTAGGAAGGAGTATCTGCTTCCTCACATTCCTACCACTCATTCTCCTCGGCCACCGCTATGGCAGGAGCCGGCCTCGGTCCAGCGCTCTCACTCCAGGCCCACGCTCGCTGGAGGCAAAGCAGCTCCAGCCTGAAAAGGCCAGAGCAGAAGAGGAGCGGCCGAGGACCTCACAGGAGCGGGAACCATTGCGATGCGCCATGTCACAGCATGGGAATACGCTGTTGAGGTGACTTCAAGGAAAAATAACGATTGACGTCCCTTCTAACCCACTAACATGAACATTTGTTCACATCAAAAGTTATGTTTTGGGCTGGGGATGTAGCTTGCCTAGCATGGGCAAAGCCCTAAGCTCAAGCCCTCATGAGGAAAGAAAAGAAAAAAAAAAAGCAAAAAGCAATGAAGAGAAAAGAAAAGGAAGAAAAAAATAAATATTTTCTCACAGAACGGTGTGGATACATCATTGAAATGTACATGCTTAAAAGTGGTTGAAATGGTAAATTCTGTTATGTATATTTTACAACAAAAAAGAAGAAACTTCCTTTGTAAAATTCTTGACCTAAAGAAAGGACAGTACTCCTGGGGGACCCCATGTATTAACATCTATGCTTGACATAATTCATATTAAGTACTAAGCTGAATTACAGGTAGCTTTTCCATAGCTGCCTTTGACCTGCAAGGCAGCCATTACTCTACCCAAAGCCATTCCCAGCACCTGGCACCTCCTGATGGCACCCCGGCCTCCCTCAGTCCCTACGTCACCAGCACATGCTGACTTGCTGCCAACCTCTCAGCCTGCTCCTGCCTGTCTCAGTTGCCCAGTTCTTCCACCTGTGCCCATGGCTTCCCTTGGGCAGACCCAGCTATTCCAGTTGGCTTCAGTTGCCACCTTTATGTCGAGAATCCACAGGCCTTGCTCCTGAACTTCTGAAAAACAAATCACCTAAGAAGGCAATGCCCTCGGATGCCGGGAGGAACCAGCAACTCTCCATGCGCTCGACAGAAGGTGCCACCTCTTCCTCCCCCGCCCCCCACTGAAAGGGAGCAGTCAGGGACTTTGAACTCTGCAGGTTTGACTCAGAGAACTTGGGGCAAAGTGTTTGCATCATCTTTTTGGAGAAAGCCCATATCTATCCGGGCACCCAGGAAGAAATTTCCTCATGCCACTGTCTTCTCCTCACTCACAAGTCTTGGCTGTGGACTCTACCTCCTCAGAATCTCCCCATGTCCACAGCCCAGTCCTTTGTTCAAGCTCTTCTTCCTCACCTCCATGCTGTAACAGCCTCTTGCTTACTAGCCTGGCCTTTTCCTTGGGCCTGTTTAGCACGGCCCTGAGTGATCTATCCAACCTTGCATGTAAGAATGTTCCTTTCTTGTTTGTCGTTTCATTGTCATAATAGAGAACAGAATCTTGTGTGAAGCCCTGTTATGCACGGTGTCCATAATCCACTAGGATCCAGTTAAAGTCCAACAACTTATGGTACCCAGAACACACTAGGGTCCAGCCAAACTCTAATGACTTATTGCACCCAGTATGCACTAGCTCCAGGCAAATTCTAATGGAAATTACCCAGAATTCACTAGGACCCAAATAAATTTTAATGACTCACAGTACCCACAATGCACTAGGCTCTAGCCAAACCTTAATCTTCCACAGTACCCAGAACATGCTAGGCTCTAGCCAAACTCTAATGACCCACTGTACCCAGAATACACTAGGTCTCAGCCACACCTTAATTATCACAGTACCCAGAGTACACTTGGCTCGTCTAGCCTCTAGGAACTGCTGCAGATAGTGAACACAAAGTTCACACTTAGAGGCCTTTCTGATGCTCTCAGTCCTGTCAGAGCCTGGCCCTGCAGGTTTTCTTGCTGACCTCTGAGGGGCCCAGTGGACAGGAAGATGTGTCTGTCTCCGCAACCTCAGCAGCTGGCAGTGACCAGGGCCTAGTCGGCAATCAAAGCAACACACTAGCAGGCCTTCAAATGTATGCTGAGCACGTCAGCGAAGAAGAAAGCAGTCTTGTGCTTCCCTGTAGTTGTCAAAACAAAACTAAACTATACAAAACTCAAACAACCTGAAGCGGAGTATCTGGCATGACCTGAGCAACGCAGTCGCCATCAGCAGTTTGGTGCCTCTGTACCATGTCAGCTGTTTCCCTCCCTCCTCTTAGCCAGGATCGCGTTCCTTTGCTAACAGTGGGGCTTGGCAGGCCTGGCATGATTTCCCTTCCCTGCAGATGTCTGCAGATGGGTTCACAAAGCCTGGAGTGCTTTATGTGCTTTTAAGGTGACTGATTTATGTCACTGCTTTATTTTCTTCTGTTTTTTTTTTTTTAAATTGAAATCTTTATTGGTACATTACATATACACATCATGATTGCATTCCACAGTGGGGATTTGTACCAGTATAAGACACAACTTAATTCTCATTTTTTCCAATAGCCCTACCCACCCTACCACCCGCCCTATAAACATAAAATTTGTTTCCTTTCTAACACTGCTTTATTTTCTTCCAAGACAGAGAACACAGTCCCGTGTTGCTGCCTCATATTCCTAAACTTTTTATAGTCATCATGTCTTTCTAGTTGAGGAAAGAAATCTCAAGCAGTGTCCTAGGATTCCTGGAACTTACCTGCAGGTCTACCAGGCAAACATGTGGGAGGAGAGGACAGAGTCGGGCCCAGCGGGCAGCAGGGCACCGCAGTTCCCAAGAGGGCAGTCTGGGGGAGCGGCTGAAGCCGTTAACTATTAACCTCGTCCTGCTGTTTCATCTCCTCCCCGGTGACCTTTGTAGGCCGGTGAGGCGGCAGACATAGAGCGCGCACGGAAGTACACCCGTGCTAGTTTTTAGTGTGGCCTCAGGAGGGGTACGGGTTGGGGGCTGAGCACCCCTACTTTTATGAAATCTTGGACACTGAAGGAGATTAATGGTTGTGTTTCAGATTTAAGAGCCATGGAACGCTAAACCTGGAAAGTATGACTGAGCCCAGTGGTTTTCTGCTTTCTGTGCCCTCTCTCATGTGTGACTCCAGATGGGAACCCTGTGCTTCCATGAACACTCACCACAGAGGGGGAGATAGGAGCTAAGAAAGAACAAGTCCCCTGCCTCGGTCACAGGCCACCGTGGCATGTGTACCACAGTGCAGATCTCTTGACTATCAGGCTTTTCTCTGCCCCTGTCAGCATGGAGGGCACACAAGTGGCACAGGGAGAAAGGGGAAGAATCGATGGAGCTCCCTGCTAGACAGCAGCCCACAAGAAGGCCAGTGTCCACTGGCACTAACCAGTCACCTTCCTCGGAGCTCGAACTGGTCCACCAGGTGCTTCTACTCTTACTCACATCTGTGGTGTCAAAAGAAACGGAACACAGGAAAGACCAGGCAGCTGAGGGCAAAGGTCATTCCCTTCTTGCTTATCGGTCTACTCCTTTGGTTTTTCCAGTTCGCTTATGTGACTAGCCATGGGTTTCTGAGAAAGAAAAGAACTGCCAGAGGGCCCTCAGTCTAAACTGATTCTCCAGGCATGCTCATTTGTATCTGAGTTAAGCCAAACTTCTTTAGAAGCTAAAGAACATAAAGTGAAATTAAAATGGTTTGTTGAATGCCTGTGGGGAACTCAGACATGAGGTGGTGGCGCAGGGCGGGGTACCTGGGGCAGGAGGGGCATACTTCTGCTCTAGATGTAACTGCCCGGTAGCTGAAGCTGCTCCTACATGACTATCTCCATCCTCTTCACTCCAAAGCTCTGCAGTCTCCACTGCCTTCGTTCCACACGTGGACACCTCACTGTGTGGAGCCGTTTGGGTCCCCCCACACTCTTTTTTACCCTCCATACTCTTTGAGAAAATTATAGCCTAGTGGTGCCATGTAATGGCTCCGCTGACTGAAATACATCTCAAGACTTTAGCAGATCACACGGACACATACGGTAAAGTAACACACATCATCAGACTTCAGGAAAACAGAGGAGCCTGAAAATATACGAGAGACTAAGGGGAACAGTTGTCTGACACTAGTGCCATTAGCCATTATTCAGCCACTTCACAGGGAGTCTAAAACCACTAGTAGCACGTGGGAAGGAGAACAACATGCCGTCTACAACAAACTCAACCTTTTTATTGACTAGCAGAGTCAAGCCCTGGCTTCTAATTCTGTAAAGTAATCAGTAACTCAGGCACCTGTGAAATTTCAGGTCACTCTCTGATTGCATGTAAAATTCATCCAATTATTTAGGCTGTCTAGATTTAAGGAGAGTTATTAAAATGAACACATCTTTGCGGTAATTTTTCAAAAGAAATTGTTCATTGTTAAGGAAAAAAAGCAAGAAAATTTTGCTCATTTGGCCACACTAACTAAAGTAAGGACTCTCTGCCCACAGAGGGCATTGTTCATTGTTTCAAACTGGGGAAGTGTGAATCAGTAGGCCAGAGTCTTCTTTGGAAGAAAGATGTACCTTAAAAAGTGCTATATTCCTTTGCCTGAGATATCAGAAATCCTGGCTGAGGAAGGGATTCAGACTATGATAGACCGCATCTGATGATGATCACAAGTGATGACTTCTTTAGTCTTTGATATGACTTTCATACAGGGAGGTGTGGTCTATTGCTTTTTCTTGGTCGGTGTCTCTGGCTGGTTAAATGAAGTGTTCTTTAATCTCACTGTGTGCAATGTGTGTGTGTGTGTGTGTGTGTGTGTGACCAGAGGTGAAGGTAAAATGAAGCCACTGATGAAATCCAAGTGTGCTGAGTTATCTCAGTACCTCATGAAGGTCTCGGTGGCCGGCAGGGACCTAGCACTGTGGCCCGACACAAACTCAGGCTCAGCCTGTTCTCTTACTCTTGCCAACGTACACTCTGCTTCTGTGTGAAGACTCTTTGGGAAGATGCCAGTAATCTCTAATTTATGCCCTAATTATACAATCACTTTTCTCTTTGACAAGCTGAAGAAAACAAAAGTTTAGAGAGTAGAATATTTAACCACAGTGTGCCTAAGAAAAAAATCCAAAGCAGAAAAAATAAGGGCCTTAGTCAGACTTGCAAATATAGCAGAAAACTTTTACAAGTCAGCAGCATTTCTTGAAATGAAAAGTCCACTCTCCTGGTATGTGAAATCAAAATCCACTCTCCAGGTTATATGAAATCAAAGCAGTAAGAATCATTACTTTCTTGTTTATATTGCCAAGTATCTCTAGGATTAAAACAATAGTCATGTCCAGATATGTTTAGAGAAAGACCAGGCCTTTCCAGAAAAGGGATAAAGTGAGATTAAAAACAACAACTAAAATCCCCAAAACATCTTCTGGTTTAAAAAGGAGAAAATTGTGGACCATTAAAATATAACTTCCAAAGACTCAAGGTCCAGAGTTTTAAAGTTTTCCTTAGACTTAAAAGTACTTCACCCCTGTAACCTAGCTTATCAGTAATTTCCATTCAGCAAAACAAATTCCCGAGTTTTACCTAGACATATCTACTACTTGTATATAAAATGACAACAAGCACACTGATCGGAAATTCAGTTACCTGCCCTGCTGACTCGGAACCTCTCTCCTGTCATCACCTCTGTCGTCTTCCAAGACTGTTGTGACCACTGAGCCCAGCCCACCCACACTGTCTCCCAGTCCTGCCTTTTCAGTATGACTTTAGTTCTTTGAGATGCTTTCTTGCCAATCATGGCTCCTCTGTCATCTTTCAATCAACTCAGCCCAAGTTTTATTGTCCAAATCATATCTTGATGAACTCCAAGTCACCTCTCACATTCTTTTGCTGTACTTTATGGCGCTAACCCAGGTACTTTATTAGCCTAGACAATGAGGCACCTCCCTTGTAATGACATTTGACATGATGTTTAAAGCTAGTCTGAATGTCTTAGGTACTTTTCTCATTGACGAGACAAAACTCCTACAAGTTAAGAGAGGAAATGTTTTTTAGCTCACAGTTTGCAGAATTTCCAGTCCAAAATTGGTTGGTTCTAAGGCAGGGTGGCACATGAAGACAGGCATTACAAAGGAGAAACAGTTCTTGGCAGGCAGAAGGTAGCAATGCAACAAGCAGCGGACAACCACAGCTCATTCTATCCCTACATCTCACCCAGTGTTCGATGGTAGGTAGTGCTTGCACACTTAATCCTAGTGCTTTAAGCCCAGCATTGCACCATGAACTAATCTCAGCTTCACCTACTTGAGATACAGGCCCTCTGAAAAAGTCCCATCTATGACCTCTTTAGGACTTGGGGGGGACATCTAGACACAAGCCATACCACCAAATTAAAGAAAATATGACCTTTCTAATATCTCATTTTATTGCAGAAAAATTAAAGCTGCATATACAAAAACATACAATAAAATAACTCATATGATGGAGATAGAAAACTAGGATAAAGATAAATTAAAGTAAGGAAATTAAGATAGAACTATGAAGATAATTCAGAATTTAAAGCTTGTGTTGTCAGGTTCACATGAGCCCCTTATATAAATCTGTGGATGAAAAGTTGTAATGCCCAGGACAAATTTGCTTTTGTAAATAAAGTTTTACTGAAACACAACCACATCTATTCATTTCCATATTTTTTTATGGCACTTTCATGCTTCTATGGAAGTTGAGTAGTGGCTACAGAGGTCATAGGGCCTACAAAGCCTAATATATTTACCATCTGGTCCTTCACAGAAAAAATGTATAAATCCCAGGGCTACATGATTCTCTTCCCAGACAAGGGTATACTTTGTATAGCTCTGAAGCAGAACTTTCTACTGTTGAAGATCATACTATGTCATCTAATGAAAAACATCTTTACTATCATTTTTTATAGCAAAAGGTTTCATATGGCCTCTGGTGTGACTCTATCATAACACAAATGAGTACAAAACAGTGTAAGGCTGAAACAGGGTCACTTCACCCCTGGTCTGGCTTAACTCAGGGGTCTTGTCTGCAAATGGCAAATGCCAGCCAGCATGTACACCACCTCGTTACCCTCTCTCAGCCCTGCAGACATGGTGAACGGGTTCAGGTGCTGACCCCTCAAGTGTCCTCAAGAGTCTCTCAGCCTTCTGGCAGCTTCAACCAATCATTAGCACTCGGCATGCAAGACAAAGCCAATGTGGCAGCACTGCTCTCGGGCAATTTTCCCTGAGCACTCTGTTGAGGAGGGTGATGAGGCTGCTGTGTGCCTGAAGCATTCTACTGCAGCAGTGTGCAAGGCTCTGCCCTCAGGGGCAGGTCCTGGGGAAGGGCCAGACTGCCAACTTCATGGGACAGCCACAGCCTGGCAGCTAAGCCACCCTTGGCTGCCTGGAGAGAAAGCCCCACTAGGGAACTCTTATCTCCTGGGAGCTGACAACTTGCTCACTGCACGCACTGACGGGGTCAGAGCCACGGAGAGCATCGCACCATGGTGGATGGAAGCGTGCGAGCTCGACAGCTACTGTTCAGAGCTGAAAACACCACCATCTCAGCCGACCAATCTTGTCACATATATGTCTTAAAAGAATTCTCCAAGGGATGAGGGATAAAGACAGACAAACTGAAAAGGACACTGCAATTCAGTTAAATGTTGGAATAAGAGACAAAATTACAGATGTGGATTTAGAAGAACATACTTTTTCCGGTGCTTGTTCTTTCCTATGGCTAAAACTCCATGCCATGCATTGGTTATAGTTCTAGTAAAACAAAAATTCAGGCTACCTAAAGAAGTCTTTAATAGGCAAATTTAAGAGATTAGAACTATTCTTATTATATCATGCTGGAAATTGCTACATTATCTATACTCAATTTCTATCAATGTTATTAAGGGAAGAAAGACCAAACATACCATAAGTTATCACACAATGCATCCAATGGTCTTTCCATGTGGCGACTGAAAAGGGAGACCTAATCACTGAAACACCTGTGCCTGAGACTCTCCCTTCCTGCTACATGGCTATCTTCTAGAACATCAGCTGCAAATAAACAAAACATAAGCATATTTGAACGCATAGCTAAGATGGGCAGTGAATGTGACAGATCAATGGAAGAAAGTGAACTTCCTCCTTTTTTCTTTTCTCTTCTTTTTTTTTTTTTTTTTTTTTTTTTTTTTTGGTACCAGGGATCGAACTCAGGACCTTGCGGTTGCAAGACAGATACATTGCCACTGAGCTAAATGCCTGGCCCCACTTTACCCTTTTTCTAAAAAAGACCAAATTCTTTCTACCAATTTATTGGTGTCATTTATTCATCTCAGATGAATGTTTCACTTCCAGACTACCTCAGATCACATGGAAATGTGGAAAATTCGAACTCTATGGTTGTGAAAAAAAGAAACAGCAAGAATCTTAAGGTATCAGCAGTGCTTAGCCAGGTCACATGGTGACTTGGTATACTCTTCCAGAACCGAGTATGGGGAGACCCAGCGACATGAGGACGTATGCACAGACTACCAGTCTGAAAATTCTGTGGCCAGCACAAGCCAGTCCGCATCTGCTCTGGGCAGATCCTTGCAGCACCAAGTTCTGATGAAACCTAAACATCCTTTGTTATCCACTGAGCCCCAGCTGAAGGTAAAAACTAAATCAGTGTTGGATGGTGTTGTCTTAAATCTTTCTCAATCATGCCGACCTCTAGTTTCCGTATTTCCAGGAGGCTGCTGTCCATCCCACAAAATCAGCAGGCAGTGTCTTTTCCAGAACCTCCTGGGCAAGTATAATTTGGCTGACTTTTACAAAGCATGTATGATGATTCCTACTTACGTATCGCATACAAGGTGAGAATTATTCCAGCCAGACAAAATCCTTCAAAGAACCTGAGTGTGCTGAACATTGTCACATTCACGGAGAGCGCCACGGTCAGTCCGAAGAGCAGAATGAAGATGACGGAAACCAGCAGCACAGGCCGGCGGCCAGCCCTGCAGACGAGAAGGGAAGAGCGGGGAATCCCTGTCAAGCAAGATGGCAATGGTAGATGCTGAAACCCAGAGTCTAGCAGGTGCTCTATGTATGCTGAATACATACGAACGAAGTTGTCATACTACCTAGACCCACATCCCTGGATCACTGTCTACTTACAGGGGCAGCTAGGGAGACACTGAGTCCAGCGCTGGAGCTAAGGGAGCAGAAATCAAATGGTAACTGGTAAGGGACTGAGACAGGAACGCAATTCCTATTGCTGAGTCTATTTCTGTATATAAGTAGGGGTGACTCAAAGCAAGAGGTTCAATATCAGTAATAACTTCCCAAACACGAAGCTGGATGTGCAAAGCACAAAATGTCTTAAGAAGCTGCTGCCCTTTGGAACTAGCTGGAAAGTCAGACAGGACACGAAGGGAAGCAGCTTTGCTTCCGTTCCCAGGTTGTTCACTGAGACAGGTGCCTGATCTCACAGGCGGCCTGCAGGGCTAAAGCCCAGCCAGCTGCCAGTGTGCTTCAGCCACATGCCAGGCAGTGATTTGTAAGAGGTCACATGCAAGGCCAAGACACCTAATCTGAACTTTAAATAACTGGTGTGGGGCAGCCGGCACGCTCAGAGTGAAGCCCACTGGGAGGACAGGTCACACCAAACTCACGGGTTAGTCTTCAGGCCACGCAAAGCCTGCAGACCACGAGAAGGCAATGTGCTTCTGGGGGGATGGCAGGACAGTGGCGTGGAAGGATAGGGAAGCCATCCTTGATCCCCACCCCCGCACACTAACTTTCTTTTTTTTCATTAACTCATTCGAGATAAAACTGTGGGAATAATTCATCCAACTAATATACATGAGGATGGCTGGGATTGCAGGGGCAGGTATCCCCAGAGAAATTGGGGCTGAATGCATGCTACTGGCCAGGACAAAAACAAACAAAATGAGGCGGGGTGGGGGGAGATCCAAGCTTAGTACCTAGAACACCACATGGGGCAGCTGAGTGGCTTAATGGGAGGCACTGACACAGGAGGAGATGCCCGGAAAAGGCGAGTTACTGAAACGCAAGGAAGGTCTGTGGCTGCCTAGGGCTGGGAGTGGGAATGGACAGCACATTTCCAGCATCATTTCAAAGGGACGGAAATTCCACAAATGTGCTAACCCTCATGGAACTGTGCGCTTCAAACAGGGGAGTTCACGGTCCAGGGATTCTTTCTCAAATCTTTCTCTTTCTCTCTTTTTAAATAGAGTAATCCTCAGTAAGGCACAGCCTTACTCTTCGAGGACAGATGCAATTTTAGGAAAATGTAGGAGCAGAAATCAAGGGCTGCATCTTCTTCAGGACTTTCTAAACTTCTAACTATCTCCATTAGTCATGCTGGTTTTGGGAAATGAGCGCAAGGCTATCAGCTCGACCGCAGTGTCAGCGAACTGGTGCGGAGATCTCAGCCTCGGCTTCCCCTAACCTTTGCTGTGGGCATAGAGCCCTTACCAGGTAAGGCATTAGCAGACAATTCTGCCCATATCCAACTCATGAACATATATAAATTTATGTGACTTAATTTTCTCTAAAATGATTTTTTTTTTTTTGAGATAAAGTCTCACTTTTGTAGTTCAGGCTGGTCTTGAACTCACTCTGCAGCTCAAACTAGCCTCAAACTCAAGCAACCTTCCTGCCTCTGTCTCCTGCATGCTGAGATTACAGGTGTGAGCCACCACACTCAGCATTTGGTATGTGGTTACTAGGGATCAAACTTGGGACTTTAGCGCTGCCAGGTGCTGGAACCAATGAGCTAAATCCCGGGCCCATGATATCTATTTTTATTGACCTTTACCTACCTCATCTGTAAAGTGGGGATAAGTGTCCTACTTTGCAGGTTTTTTTTGAGGCCATTCATGAAAGGAGATGATGGAAATGAACAAGTTCCTAAATGTTGGAGATATCTTCCTTTCAGGATTTCTATGTCTGACATCTACCTCATCATGCGGTTTGCCCTGTTCTGATACCTTTTAGAAAAGATGGTTTAATCTCACACAAACCAGTCTAAGTTCCTCCTCCCAAATGGTTGCTGAAATCAGGAAGTAAACCATATTATCAAGGACGGATGTGTGGTCTTTGAAGTTGGAGGGTCCTCATTTTAAATCCCATCTCGAAGCACTTCCGAAAGACGCGATCCTGGGAAAGCTCGTGCTTACTCTAGGGAGCCTCGCGTTTCTTTTCCTGAGAGCCAGTTGTGTCTCCCTGGCAGGGCTGCTGTGGAGGCACATGTGCGGGGGACTCACTGAGCACTCGCTGAAGTTCAGCCTTCAGGGCTTTGTACCCAGCAGCTCTCCAGAGTGCTGTCCCAAGGGGGACAGATCTCACTCCTCTGTCTGTGAAGCAAGGCCTTCTTACTCAGGTCATGGCAGGCAGAATAGCAGCTCTGAAGACAACCAGGTTAATCCTCAAGGCGGACTCTGCTGGTGGGATTAAGGTTGAGGCCTGAGACAAGTGTTTTGCAGGTGGGTTCTCCCTAATTACAAGGAGACCCCTTGGCTGAGGGAAGTTGGGAAGCGAATACCCCCAGGCAGAGGGAGAGACCATGAGCCCCTGAACCCAGGCCGGCCAGCAGCTGGGAAAGCAAGGGAAGGCCTGTCCCGGAGCTGCAGGGGTGCTGCCTGTGACACCCTGGCTTCCACCCAGCGAGACCCATGGGCCCTTCGATCCACAGAACTGTATGATGCTTCTTGTGTTATTGAAGCCACTGAGCCTCCAGGCATCTGTGACAGCAGCCACCCGGGACTGATGTGGGGTCTCAACAGAAACCGAGCCACTCGAAGTCACTGGAGATTTGAATAAAGGGATGATGGTCGAGCAGAAAGGAAACCCTTAGGGTGGTCAAGCAGGAAGGAAACCCTCCAGTGACAATATTCACCCTGCAACTCTTAACAGCAAGGAGCTTGGGAACAGACTGTCACCGCCCCACAGAGGGGCACTGCTGGAGGGGCCTTGTTGGGGCTGTCCTTTTCTTAAAAAGCTCCTTCTTCCCTATGGACTTGCAGCTGGTGTCCCCCAGGGGCCCTCTGGGGTGACCCATCACTGTCATTGCTAAAGGGCACAAGCTGCGAAGTAGCAGCCGAGGGAGGGCACAGGAGCATGTGAGGGCATCTCTTCCATGACTGCCAGCCGTGCCACCTAACCCTATCTCATGGGATTCCCCAGGCAAAGCTCGAGTTGGAGACAGCTTTTAAGAGAGAGCAGCACCCTACTGAAATGTTCACGCATGATGGCTGTAGCCTCAGAAAGCTTCTTCTGAGCCTTCGGTCAGCTTCCCCATTGCAGCCTGGAAGCCAGCTCCCAGCCACGGACTCTGGAGTTTCCCTCCTTTTCAGTGAGGAATAAAATGTTAACTGAAAAAAAAAATAAAACCCCAAAAACAACAGAAAAGGAAAAAAGTCCCTTCAGAATGAGTGGGAAAATACCAAACTTCCACTCCAAATGTCCAAAAAGCCACCAGCACAGCTGCTGACAGCCCGGACCCACTCACGGCTCTAAGAAAAGGGGGCGCAGCCAACAGGACTGCTGAGGACTCTCAGAGCAGGACCCAGTGTTTGTCCTGGGTCCGGGGTGATCAGGGAGGCCCTCGATGCGACGTGCAAGAATAAGACACCACCAAACAGCCCTGAGGCGCTCACAGCTTCACAGGCTGGGGCATTAAGGCCCGAATGCACTGATTTAATATCACTTATTGAATAAGGACAGTGAAAACTCCATCAAGTCCGAATTTTTTTCGGGAAAATTGTGACACAGATCATACTATTATGATCTATAATATATTCCAATGCAGATTTCTGGGAAATAGTACCTTTTAGATTAATATAGCTTATGCTAAAAACTTATGAACTCAAACCTTTGGTTAAATAGAATTCTACCTTCTACTCTCAAAAGAGAAACAAAACAGAAAGCCAAAGGGGCCCCTGTGTGGGTCTCCAGAGGCGCTGATGGCTTTTCTGTGACTGTCCGCGGGGCCTGCGTCCCTGGGAAACATTTACAAATGATGACTTAGCGGGTTCTGGGCACACACGATCACATTGTGTGTTAGCGCAAAGAACTCCCAGTTAGACACGAGCTTTAGGAAGGAAATTTCCACCACTTTAAACTGGCCTCAGAGCATTCTGCTGCTTTCCTGTCCTCTCCGACATACCCAGCTCTGGCCTTAGCCAGCCTGCTCACGGTACAGAGGGCACCGCAGAGACACACACTGGCTCCCTCCATCCCAGCCCCAGATGTGCTGACTCACAGCACAGAAAGTGCAGAAGAGGTTTCTCTGGAGGGGAAACAGCAGTGCCACTCCCCTGCCCGGTGGCCACTGCATATGCAGCTGCCTCCTGTGGAGGCACAGCAGAGCCATTTCAGTTCCCTCGTCCCCTCTGTCCCCTCGGGATCTCCACCTCACCCTGCCCTGGGTGCCCAGTCCTCCTCACTCTCCCCAAATGCGCTGCTTCTTCACCTCTGATCCCACCCTTCCTCTGTCTGCAGCGTGTTCCCAGGGATTACCCCAAAGCTGTTATCTTCGCAAGTCTTCCTCCCCCTTGCACATTACAGAGGGGCATTTCTTAACAAGGCGAAGTTGGTCTCCTCAATACATGTGACACTTCGAGATGCTAATCAACATTGGCCTCCTGTTCCGTTCCTGTAGGGCAAAGGTCTCTAGCTCCTCTCCGGTTTTCACTTTTTACTTTTTTGAGACAGGGCTGACCACAAGCTCCTGTGTTCCAGTAACTTTGCCTCCGCCTCCTGTGGAGCCTCCAAGTGAATACTGGGCACCATCCACCCTCAACCCTGGGCTTTTAATGCATCTGGAACATCCAGCCACTCAGTTTCCAGCCTATAGAGCTCTGTGCCTACAGCCTCAAGCTCTCCTGAACTCCTGTGTCAGATTAGGCTGCAGGCTGGTTTTGCTAGATTCTAGCAGCTCGGGAAGAGCATGTATTTACATTTTCATTCCTGAGTGGTCTAGGTGCACAGCTAGCTTTTAGCTCCGCATTGTCCACGTCGCAGCCCCAGCTTTCAGCTCTGGCAGTGACCCCAGGGCGGAGGAAAGAGACAGCAGGAGCACACTGCTCAGGCCACGTCTCTGTGGCCAGCGCAAATGTGGTGTGGTTTCTAAAGGTTCTGCGGCGGCCGTGTTGTACTCACCAGTCAGCAATGCATCCAGTTATTAGGTAGCCAAAGATTAATCCAACCAGTAGGGAGAACTTGGCGATATGGACCTTCCAGGCATTGTCACACACAAGATCCCACTAGGGAAGGGCAAATAGAGAATAAATCAGAGACATACACAGAGCTAGTCATACGCAATCACAAGGGCACTTCAATAACCCTGCGCAGACCATGGCACCAACCTCAGGGCCATGTCATGCGGGCCATTAAGTGTCTTGTCGATATCTTTGAAAATCCAATGAGAAATACCATTTGCCCACAAATCGAAATGCAGTGCTTTAGTGTAGAATGAATTATCTAAGGCTGGAAGGAATGGGACGTGACACCTGGGGGCTTGTGTTCCTTCTGTTCTGACCACCGCAGGGATGGGATGGAGAGCGGGCGTCGCTGGGCACTGATGACCAGCACAGCTGCAGCCTCCCCCAAGGGACGCCCTGCCCGCTGGCTACACAGGGCGTTATAACGACAGAGGGAAATGGAGGTTTGGATTTTCATTCCGCGGCTCTCCCCACACCAGGATCTTGAAAACAAAGGCAGGAGTTAACAGTGTATGCTGAAATAGGGACTTGAACACTCTTGTTTTCCCTCCTGCAGGCCCCTTGCATCTTGCCATATAAATTAAACCAGGCTTCTTGGACAGAAAGCCAATCAGTGAGCAAGTACAACATTCATCCTATTTTGTACAGTTATACTGTATTATTTAATAAGGGAAATCAAAACAACCCTCTACTTTTTTTCTTCTCTACTTGCAGAAACAAGAGAAACTTGAGCCTTTTACTCCATAACATGTGTCGGTATAGGCCGAGCACCCAGATCCACACACAGCTCTCCTCTGGGTGGGGCGACCAATACATGGTGCCTGCTGGCTGGTACTAAGAAGACAGTAGCATCTCGCCCTTGCAGGTCAGTCAAGGTAGTG
>PVIR01006368.1:0-45135 GCA_004026965.1 Petromus typicus
GATATTGCTCCTAGAACACTGGTAAGACTTTTCCCCAGGAACATTTTAAAAGTTCATTGTGAAACATATCAGCTTTCCAGAACATTCTATTCCGGAATTCCTCTTGGGAAGGATCCCTGGACTGACCCCTCTGGCAGTTCTGTGTGCTCCAACCACAGCCACCACTTCCCCTTCCACACACCTTGCGGTCACTGAGCCCGGACACGGTGTCCACATACTCCTCTTGGATCATGAAGGCGGCGAGGTTGGCTGTGTAGCTGGCAAGGAAGATGACGGCGAAGAAGGCCCACACCAGCACCATGATTTTGCTGGTGGTTCCCCGGGGGTTCTCCACAGGCACCGAGTTATTGAACACCAGGGCCCAGAGCAGCCAGATGGATTTCCCAATGGTGAATGTTGAGCCGCCAGGGCCTGCAAGGGGCCAGGACGAGGACATGGATCCCAAACCCCTTCTGCTCAATGAAGAAGCAGAAACAACTACCACTCCCAATGGCCCTCGGGACCTTGGGAGCCCCAGAGGCTGTTGCAAGGCCTGCTGGGAAATGTAGTTCCATTTGCGGTCAGGATGCAGTATAGCGGGGTGAAGAAGCAAAGGGACTCACGCTTGCCCGTGGCCAGACTGCGGTTGTAGCCTACGGGACTGAGGTACTCAAAGATGAAAACGGTGACGGCGACCACGGTGAGGCACATGACAAACATCATCACCCACACAGCAGGGCTGTAGGGCTCTGGGGACAAGGGAAGTAGTGTCATGGCTCAGCCAAGCAAAGGACAGGAGGACACATTAACATGCAAAGGAAGGTCAGCCAGACCTGGGAGCCAGTTTCTCTCAGAGCCATCACATCCCTTTCTGTGTGTGTGTGCTCGTTTGTTTTTGATACACAGTCTTGCTATGAGTCCAAGCTGGACTTGCACTCAGTATGTACCCAGGCTGACCTCCACACTCATGGCAATTCTCCTGCCTCAACCTCCAGAGTGCTGGGGTTACACTCTGCACCACATCCAGCCCCATTCCTTTGGTTTAACACCCAATCTCAGCTTGTTTTCTAAATATTATCTGGACCTCAGACCCGATCCTTCAAACTACTTATGTCCTACCCTGCCCAGGCCAGCTCCTGAGCTCCTCTGTCAGGAGCTCCACACCTGTCCAGTCCCAGGCCACCCCGTCCCTCTGCCTGCCCCTTCCCTCCCTCTCTTCTTCTTCCCTGTAGATCGTGGCCCTCCATTCTCACGGCCAACATCTCGCATACTTCATCTCCTGGGACCATCAGACTCCAGTCAACCCCCACACAGCTGAGAGCTATCTCTCCCCCCGAACCCTGCCATGGGCCCCCAGACCCCCTAGGACCAAGTCCTCACCCCTCAGCCTTGTCCTGCCTCCTCTCTTGGCCACATCGGCGTTCCTGGGCCACTCTGCAACCACCATCGGACTGTAGCTCCCTGCCTTATCTCTGCTCCTTCCTAGAGATGCCACTTGCCTGTCCATCAGACAGTCCCCATGCATGCCCTCCTCACATTTGGTAACGGTGTCGCCTCTGGGAGCTCAGGGACTCCACCTCCCAGGGCCAACCAGAGACGCACTGCCAGGACTGTCCCTGTCATGTCAAGGTCACCACCCTAGACTGTTGCTGCAGCATCTCAGGACTGCCTGGCACCTCTCCTGCATAACTTGATGGAGCACAAATAGGGGCCTTGCACCACCCTGCCCTGTGCTGCCTGGGGGGATGGGCCCAACACCAGGCTTTTTCTCCGTGTACCCTGCTGAGACTGTGGTGCAAGAAAAAGGCCGGGCCGGGGATTTAGCTCAGTGGTTCCGGCGCCTGTCTGGCAAGTGCAAGGGCCCGGGTTCAATCCCCGGTAACCACATACAATACTGGATGTGGAGACTCACACCCAGCAGCAACCAGTACCACATACCACAGTGCCGGGCGTGGTGGCTCACGCCTGTAATCCCAGCACTCGGGAGGCAGAGGCAGGAGGATTGTGATGTGAGTTTGAGGCTGAGCTCAGGGCCAGCCTGAACCACAAAGCGAGACCCTGTCTCAAAAAAACCTAAAAATAAAGAGGCCTACAGAGATACGGTGTGTGTGTGTGTGTGTGTGTGTGTGTGTGTGTGTGTGTGTACACGCAAGCATGCATGTGTGCAGAAAATAAAACACAGCTTCTTTCAGCTTCTCCGTTCCTGGGAGCTCTGCTCTGACTTTGGAGAGCAAGTGGGCACTGGTATGGGCTGTCACCCTGGGGCCCGTGCACACCTCTCGACTTCTCCAGCTCCGCAGACCGGACTTCTACCCAATCTACCACACAGCTACCAGCCCCTCTGGGGCCACCTCCCTACCTCATCCCGGGTCTGGCTACTTCTCTCACCCCGTTGCCACCTTGCTATCGCACACACATCCTTTCTCTGACATGCACCTTGCAGCAGCCTTGTCACCAGCCTTCTGCTCCCATAGGGCTACTAGTGGCTGAACTGTGACCTCAGTTTCCCACACTGACTTCTAGAGTTACAGCCTTGTCACTACAGTCAAAGCAAAACCCAGACTTCTGGGAGTATCCAAAGTCCTACACAGATCTGCACTTCTCTCTCAGCCTCCACCTGCTACCCCCCTGACCCCCCGACCCGTTCTGTCCATCTCTTCACCCAGGCTCCCTTCTGTGTCTGGCACCAGTGGAATGGCCTGTGTGCCCGTGTACATTTCCTTTCCGTCTCAGATCTCCTAGAGGGCAGGGAATCTGTCTGTCCCACTCACCACTCAGTCTCCGCAAGCGGCCCAGAGCCTGGCACGCAGCAGGGCTCCGTGCCACGGATGGGTGACTTGAGTACTTATAATATGCTGGAGCGGGGCTAATCTCCGCTCTTCATCTCACACTCAGACACAGGGGAAGGCTTGGCTTTTGTGAAGCTCGAAGTGTACACAATTTGGAAGGCTCGATTTCAGAAGAAAGACTAATTCTGAATACAAAAGCAGGGCTCGGACAAGTACCACACAGCAAGAGAAGACTTCTGACTTCCGTCTTTTTCAGCTTCACGATAAAGTCCGTTCTGGTAGGGAAGTTATTTCTCCCATTTTAAAGACTGGGGAACTTGGGCTCAGAAATGATAGTGCTTCATCAGTCACACAGCCTCACTATGTAGTTCAGGCTGGCCTTGAACTCTCAGAGATCCTGCCTCAGCCACCATAGTGCCAGGATTACAGGCCTGTGACACCACACCCTTCAGAACTCGGATACCTGACCCTACAAGTTAGGAACAGTTGCTCCATGCTTGCTGAAGTCTGTCTCCCTGTCCCGGGGACCCAGCTCACCGAGGAAGGCAGATGGGGACACGGTGCCATTGCTGCGGGCCACCATGACACTAATGCCTGTCTCCACGAAGGGCACAGAGAAGTCCACGATCTCAGACCGCTCCTCGTTGATTGTGAGGGAGCCGATGGCCATATCTGCACGCTGGTAGAACACCTGCGTGGAGGTCAGAAGAGGACGGGGGAGCCGGCTCAGGACTCACGGGCACAAAGGCCGGCCAGCCCCTTCTCCTGGGCAGGCTACTGCCCCGCCCCCGCGCAGAGGCCCCGCCCTAGCCCCAGCCAATCAGTCCTATTAGTAGATATCATTCCGGCTCTACCCAGATCCCTGTCTCGACTCCTCCCCGGTTTTATTTTGCTTAAGGCTCCACCCACTCCACGCCCCCTGGAGCCCAGCGCCCCCGTTGGCCACGCCCCTCCGCTCTCGGCTCCGCCCCCGGAGAGCCGAGCGCTCGGGCGGCCTCACCTCCCCAATCATGCCGTTCCAGACCCCGTCGATCTTCTTCCCGTGTTTGCCATTGGTGACCAGATAGAGGTCGTAGCTGAAGCCGATAGTGTGCGCCAGTCTCTTCAGAATGTCAATGCAGAAGCCCTTGCAGCACCGCTTTTCCGGGCGGGGGGCGTCCGGTGGAGGGCTGCGGGGAGGGACCAGGCTTGGGGACCTTGGGGACCCCTCCCTTAGGCTCCCCTATGATGTGAGGGCTTGGAGGAAGGGACAGCGGAGGCTGAAACTCTGGTTAGCCCTTCTGGGGGAAACTGAGGCACTCCGAGTCACCAAACCAGACGGAGGGCTTTGTGGGCTGGGATCAAGACCAGGGCTTGACGGGAGGAGACTTGAACCCACAGCTCCTTGAAGGCAGCTGTCACCTGTGGGTTCGGTTGAGCTGGCTCCGGCACGGGACGGAGTCTCTGATGCAAGTGCCACTGATGGGGTCAGCAGGCTCCACGATGACAAAGGGTCTCTCCTCGAGCGTGGCCACCGTCAGGTGCTGTGTGTCGTCCACAGGCTGCAGGAAGCGGCCATAGCGGGACCACAGCGGGTACTTGAGGCGGAGAGTCTGCTGCTCCCAGCTGCCCACCTTGGACAGAGAGGAGGATGGTTAGCCTTTGTCAGGGGACATTCTGGGTAATGGAAAAGGAACCTGCGTTGGGCAAACCTTCCACTGCTAGAAAAGCCTGGCCTCCCTGTCCCTCCCTTCACACCTAGGGGTCAGGGGTCAGACTCATCTCATTCCAGGAGCCAACAGATGTAGGAGCCCTAGACTTCTGTTTGGTCCCAGGGGTCCGGCCCCACCTCCCCCTCAGACCCGGGGTTCAGGCCCAGCCTCCTCCCTCAGACCCGAGATCTGGGCCTGGTCTTCTCCCTCTAACTTGGGGGTCTGGGCCCAGCCTCCTCCAGACCCAAAGGTCTATCCCTCGGCCCCACAGACCTGAGCCTTCCTCTGCCAGGACCTAGAGTCCAGCCCTCTCCCCCGTATGAGGTCTGGGCCGTGACTCACCACCTCCCAAGTCCTGTCTCTGGTGAGGGAGATGACTACCAGGGAGGGGTTCACCAGGAAGCCGTCCTCATTGAAGGAGTAGTCCCGGTTATCCCAGGTGATGTTCATGAAGTACCTGCCCAGGAGATGAGGGGGCTGTGAGGGAACTTAGGTTGGCAAACCTCCTTTCCATTGCCCAGTCCCTGTGGTGAGTGAAGTCTCAGCTCCTTCACCTCCAACATGTCAGAGACACGCTCCTCCTTGCTGCCCGGCACCCTGCGCACACGGTCCTATGCCCTTAGCTTGGTGCTAAAGACTGAGACCTTGAGTGCTCTGCTTCTACCTGCCTCTCAAGCCCTGTCTCTAATTGTTTCCCACCCAAAAACCTTTTTTAAATTTTGAGGCAAGGCCTCACTAGGTCACTCAGTTGCCTAGGTTGTGCTCAAACTTCCTGATCTTTCTGCTTCAGCCTTCCAGAGTGTGGGACTACAGCCATGTGCCACCACGCCTGGCTTTGCTTGGCTTTACTTGTTGGTCCGTTGGTTTGAGACAAGGTCTCACTGCACAGCCCTGGCTGGCCTTGTATTTGCAATCCTCCTGCCTCAGCCTCCCAAGTGCTGGGATTACTGGTGTGTGCCAGCATGCTGGGCTCTGAAAACCCTCTTTGATGGATCCAACAATAATGAAGGCAGTGTCCCCTGGCCATGTCACATAATTTTCTGTCCCTAGGCATTTATGGGTGCTGTTTTCTCTGACCAGCTGTCATGTCGAAGACTCAGCCTGAGTGCCCCTTCTGCTGGGAAGAGCCCTGGAGGGCTGTGGCTGCTCTGATGTTTTCAATGTCCCCTTGCCCACCCAGTCAGTGGGCTGAACTTTCAGTCTCCATCTTCCTCCTTCTGCCCCCAAGTCTCACCCCGCCCGCCTTCCACACAGCCTTCCTGGACCTCCACCCTGCCTCTTGCCTGGCCTCCAGCCTCCATCTATCCTGGCTGCTCCATCTGCACCCTGCTCATGGCTGGCCAGGGTTCCCTGGGGCCCGGGAACAGTCTGAGCTCCCCAAAGTGGCGCTGGAGGCAGAGGCGTAGCCCTTGCACCTCCCTAGCCCCATCACCACCACCCCGAATTCCACTGGCCCGGCCTGTTCTGGACCCTGCGGTCCCATCCATCTGCCCGGCTGTCACGCTGGATCTTTGCCTCTGTCGCTGCCCCGCATCCCTGGAATGTTCGCCATTTCCCATGAACTCCCGACCTGTCTGTCCCAGGCTCCCAGACAGACAATTCCATCCCAAGGGTCTCACACTGCCAATCCCTCCCCCTTCACTCAGATCCACCAGTGCTTGTGTTTTTTCCATTATTCTGTTTGTTTTCCGACAGTCTCACTATATGTTCCACAATGGCCTTGAACTATGCTGCTCGGGCTGGCCTCGTAATAATCCTCCTGCTTCAGCCTCTTTCTCTCCTGCTGTCACAGGTGTGGTTACCACCACCATGCCCAGTGTATCCATTTTTTACCCTATAACTTTCACTTACTCCAAATGGCCTTTGATAGGACCAGAGATTTAGCTCAGTGGTTCTGGTGCCTGCCTCTTGAGTGCAAGGTCTTGAGTTTGATCCCTGGTATAATAATAATAATAATAATAATGGTAGTAGCAGTAGTAATTGCTGGGCATGGTGCCTCACGCTTGTAATCCCAGCACGTGGGAGGCAGAGGCAGGAGGATTGCTGTGAGTTCAAGGCTGGCATGGTCTACATAGTGAGTTGAGGGCCAGTCTGAACTACAAAGTGAGATCCTGTCTCAAAAAACGAAAAAAAAAAAGAAAAATAGTAATAATAATAATAAAAACCAGAATGGCCTTTGTCGACCCGCTTAGCCCATCCCTGTAGCACATGCTTCCAGCCCCTGCCTTTTGTTTTATTTTCATCTCAGAAGGTCCCGGCTGCTTACATACTCCTTCCTGTTTCTTCATTGGTTCTCTCCCCATTAGACTGGAAGCTTCCTGTTTCAGGCTGGTCCTCAGGCCCTGCAGCAGTGCTTGGTGCATAGTACATTCTCAGAAAGTAAAAGGCATCTCGGGAATGGGTGGATGGACAGGTAAGCATCGTTCTCAGGACTCAGGTGAGCTAAGATCCCTGATCCCCTCACCTTAGCCCTGCCTTGCGTGTCCTGCTTTAGAGAGCAGACTGGGTCCAATCAGCATCCTTTCTTGAGATGGCATTTTACTCTGAGACTGGAGGGTTGTGTGGTAGCCAGGAAAGGCAGAAGTTTTGGGGGAGCAAGAGTCTAGACGAAGAATTGAATAGCCCAGGAAAGGCAAGCTTGAGAGGAAGGAGAGAGAGAGAGAGAGAGAGAAAGAGAGAGAGAGAGGGAAAGGGAGAGAGAGAGAGAGAGAAAGGGAGAGAGAGAAAGACAGAAAGAGGTGACAGTGACTGGTCTCTATTCCTGACCGCTGCATTTCTGTGCATATTTTCCATAAGCCCCTTTTCCCTGCAGAGCCTGAGTTGAATCTCAGCTCCTCAAAACCAGAACTGCCCTTGCTTAGAATCCTCCCCCGTGTTCCCGCAAGGCTGGTACCACCTCCATTACTGCAAGCACCACGCTGCGTTATCATTATTCCTGTCTCTGCCGCCACCTCTCCAGGACCCTGCGTTCCTTGAAGAAGCCTGTGATCTTATTCATCTCTCTGTTCCCAGCACCCAGCATGAGCCCTAGTTCCTGGCGGGTGTTCTGGGATCCAGATCCCCAACAGTTTTCAATTCTCCTCCCCTAGGTCTTCTTCCTCACCTATCACCACCTACCAAACTCAAGTCATTTCAAGATTAATGGCCTCTCCTCCTACTGTTCTATCACCGTACTCTAGTTTCCCCACACTCACAGCTTTCCTATGATGCAGATTCTGTTTTCTACCAAAAAGATCACAATACGCAAACTGAGGACTTGACCAGAGATGAAGGTCGACACTTCGTAACCTTCCTGAAGCTAACCCAGGCCAAGGGCAAGGGTCGCATTCAAATTCTCTAATAATCGTTACATATAGGCATCAGCCAATCAGAATGTGACCAACCACTGAATGCTGACCACATGACTGCATTCTCACCAATAGAATGCGAGATCTGCCCCTTTCACTTCACTGGAGGAAATTGCTTGCTCCCCACTACCTCTTTCTCCCTTCCCAAGAGCCAGGTCCTTCAGTGATGCCCAGAATCCAGTTCAGACTGTGGGGAGATGCCAGAGCAACAAGTAGGTGATCTCGGGGTCCTGGTGATCCAGACCACTCGCCTCTGGTTTGTCATGTGACAGAGGAACCCAGTTCTACTTCTACGAGATGCTGGATTGTCAGGTCTTTTTGTTACTGAAGCTCTCTTGACAATCCAACTAGGATCCTATCTCAGTTATAAGCTGTCGAAAGTTCTTGTGCTGTATACCCACAATCCCCCACTCAGGAGGCTGAAGCAGGAGGATAACTATGAGTTGAAGGCCAGCCTGGGCAACATAGTACGATCCTAGTTTAAAAAAAAAAAAGCTATGATAAACCAATTAAAACATGATAGACCATCTATTATAAGATACATCTTGATTTCAAAGACTTTAAAATGTGAAATACTGTGCATCTTAAGTCATGAAATACAGTAATACATTCACGGTAAATCAGGTGCTTTCCAAATTTCCTGGCTTAATCCCAGAAAAGAAACTCCGTTAAAAGGGATGGTTGAGAAATATGCTGAATGTTTAAACTCAAAAATTTTTGATTACAGTAAGAGCCTATTACCATTAATCCCATTCTAAGTCTCTCCCGCCCTCTACTTCAGACACAGTCACCCCAACGTTGTTGCCAGTTTCTGAAGCAATTCTGGAAGAGTGTCCTTAAATCACTTAGCTACTGCTGAGTGACAAGGGCCGGCAGGCTTGTGAGAAGATGGCAAGGTCCTCATTCACTGGGTCTGACACACTGTCACTTCTAACTCCTCCTCAAAGTCAAAATGACCAGAAAGTTAAATATCTTGAATCAGTTCAGGATACGGTGGCAGCCACAGCTTTGCAACTAGTAACTTTTATGAAAGAAGACTTCCAAGAACTGCTTCAGAGAGCGGCCAGGGCCATGAGGTAAATGAGCCACTGGGTACTGGGGGACGGCTACTGGCAGCACGTCTTTTATGGAATTTCTTTTTTTTTTTTTTTCTTTTCCGAGGCAAGGTCTCGCTCCGCAGTTCAGTTTGGCCTCGAACTCACGGCAAACCTCCTGTCTCAGCCTCAGCCTCAATCCTCCAGCCTCCATGCTGGGATCACAGGCATGAGCTACTACACATAGCTGACAAATTAAACATTCAACATATTTGTCCCTTCACATTTCTTACAGTTATTTTACAGAAAAGGATCCTGAGGTCCCGACGAGGGACGGGACTTAGGGTATGGGTGTGGGTAGGTTGGGGTGCGGCCTCTGGCCCTCCCCAAGCCTTTCCCCAGCCCCACTCACCGATGCAGACTCTCCCCGCGGTGGGTGCGGTTCTGGGCGCGGCAGTCGTGGCCCAGCTCGGGCAAGAAGCCGTAGTCTCGCAGCAGGGCCTGGGCACCTCTGGCCACCACAGCCACCCCAGCTGCCACACGCCGGGCCAAGTCGTCCCGCCAGCCCGCCGAGCGCACTGCAAACAGCCCTGCAGGCAGCGGGGCGCCTCCTGGCAGAAGAAGGGGCTCCCCGGGGGCCCCCGAGCCCCCGCCTCCGGCCAGCTGGGGTCCCACCATGAACCACACGTAGCCGGGCCCAGTGAGGCCAGCCTCCTCCGCGGCGCGGAACACGGGCTCGGCCTCCTCCCGCGCGCAGAAGAGCAGCCGGATCTGCGCGCTGACGCTGCGGAGCTGCGCCCCCAGCACGGCCTCGCCCGCGCCCGTGTCCAGCGTCAGTGCCCCGCGGTGCTCCCAGCCCACCAGGCTGCCGTCAGTCAGCACCTCGATGTAGGACAGGAAGGCGCGGTGGCCGGGGGCACGCGTGGTCACTGCCACAAAGGACGTCCAGTCGTACTCCTCCAGCACCTCGAAGATGACCTGAAGCTGCTGCTCCGTGGAGGAGCCCAGCTGCAGGAAGGTGGAGCCCTTCTCCTGCAGTGACAAAAGAGTCATCAGCCTTCTGATCGGGTACCCCGCACCCAGCAAGGATCTCTGCTGACTGCCAGGTCTCAGCTTTCAGCATGACAGACTAGCTGTTTTCCAAATCCGTCTCCTTTTCTCCCAAGTCAGTCTAGAACTGCCTTGGTGTAGCCACATGACTGAGTTCTCTGGGGCCTCTCTAAGAACTCTTCTACATGAAGCCAGCTGTGGTGGTGCAGGCTTGTAATCCCAGCATCGGGGAGGCTGAGTCAGAAGAATCTCTGCAAGTTCAAGGCCAGCCTGAACTACATGAGTGAGACCCTGTCTTGATAAAGAAAGTAAAATAAAATGAAATTTTAAAAAGAATTAGAAATAAAAAGTCTCTCCCACATGAACTTTACACTCCTGATGTAAGGACAGACTCAAAGGCCACAGAAGAGGACTCTAAAATCCTACAGGATTTGAGCGCCACAGGAGGAAGGCAGCTGAGTCTAAGTCACCGTGTGGAACAGAGCCAGCTCAATCAAGACCCCCTGTGTGGATTTTCAAAGAATGAGAAACAACCTACAGTACGGGGTTGAGTTGCAGTGAGTGATTTGATGGTTTATTGTGCTGCAGCTAACATCACTGTCATTAATATGCCCAGCAACCACTGAAGAAACTACAACTCCCAGCATGCACCGAGAGGGACCATTCTCTGTGCGGCAAGGGAGACTACACTCCCAGCATGCAGTGCAGGTACCTATCTCCCAGAGGAGAGAACTTTTCCCTTCGATTTTTGTCACATCTCCCCACCCGCTCCTCCTCCTCTCCTTTACTGGTCTTTCTTCAGAATGCTAAATTCTCAGTGTAGGAGTGTACTACCTCCCCTTCCTCTTTTCTTCTCTGTTCTGTGTTAAGATCATTCAGGCCCATAGGCTTTCATAGTGTTCCCCATACACTGTCCAACATGGCAGCCATATGTATCTACTCAAATTTAATTCATTAAAAGTAAGTAAATTGAAAACTTAGTTTTCACTTTCTTCCAACCACTCACTAACAGTTTGACAGCCACATGGGGCTTGTGATTGTCGTATGGGACAGAGCAAATCCTTCATTGCCAACAATTTCACTGGATGTAGTAGGTAATCCTGATGGCTTCTATTCCCAGTAACAGCCACTCTTATGAGCTCCAGACAGACCTATTCCCCTATCTAATCAACATCTCTACTTGTATTTTCAAGAATAACTCAAAATAACTCAAAATCAAAAACTGATTGGGGGGGGGTGGTACTAGGAATCAAGCCCAGTGTGGCTCTAACACTGAACTAAATCCACAGCCCTCTTTATTTAATTTATTTTTTTTATTTTGAGGCAGGATCTTACTAAACTGGTCCAAGCTAGCCTCAATCTTTCAATCCCCTTGCCTCAGCCTCCCAAGTATCTGAGATCACAGATCATAGGTGTATGTCACCACACCCAGCAAAACAGCACAGTTGGGCTCTTCTACCTGCTTCAGACAAGCTCCCTGTCTTCCTCCCATCCCCCTTTTAGACGCTGTTCTTTCCTTCATGCTCACAAACACTCAGGCTTTTTCCAAGTCTTCCCAGCCCTGTCTCTGAACATAACCCCTTTGTCTCCTTCACCTGCCACCACTGTCACAACCTCATGGCCACTGCTTTCCCTCTTGCTAGACTTCTACAGCTTTCCAACCCATCTCTGCTCCTATTCTTGCATCTTCCAGCCTATCCTCCAAACAGCAGGCTTAGTGATCATTTCAAAATATTAATTGGATCACCTCCCTCTCGCTCTAGCGAGAGCTTTCCAATGGTTCTTCTTTAGAGCAAAGCCAAAGTCCTCTCCGAGGCCCAGAAGGCCCTGTGAGAACTGGGCTCTGGTCTCATCTGCTGCCGCTCTCAGCACCCATTGACTCCAGCCACACCTCTCCTTGGTCTTCCTCTGAGACACCAAGCTCCTCCCGGCTTCAGGACCTCTGCCCTTCGCCATCACCCTTCCCAAGGACACCTTCCGCAGCTCCTCTGTGCCTGGCTTACACCTCCCATTCCTCAGGTCTGGCCAAGCCTCTCCTGACTGCCATTTTTTGAATCCCCTGCATTTGTTATCACAGCATCCTCCCAATTTCCTCCAGGACAAAGTTTTTTTTATCTGTGACATGTCTTGTCTTGAATTGAGGCTCCATAAAACAGGGCCCTGTTCCTTCACCTCTCATTGTTATATCTCAGAACCCAAAGTGGCTCTGGCACAAAATCAGCCCTCTACCGACCTTCCTGTGACGCAATGGACTTTGTCACACTAGGCACGTGCCTTTGGTTGTACATGTAGAGGACAGAAGGTCTCCTGGCATGCAACTGGAGCGCGGGCACCTTGCCCCGTCGGCAGTGGAAGTGTGTGGAGAAGAAACTGCCCTGCAGTCAGTGGCATGCAGATGGAACTTTCATCCAGGGATGGCGAAGGGACCAAACTTCCCTGAAGGGAATGGAATGTAAGCTGAGTGGACCACCAGACCCAGCAGAGAGTGAAATGGGGTGGATCACACTTGACTACAGTTGGCAGGACGAAGGGCTGCACCTCTGGTTAGTCTACGGAGATGGCAGCCAGGAAATAATATGTTCACCTCCTGGGTCTACAGCTCTGGCTTCCAATCAGTGGGCGTCACACCAAAGAGAATGGGAAAGCTGGGCCAGAAGTCCTTCCCAGAAGGCTTTGGACAGGAGAACCACGAATCCCAGCATGCAATAATGATTCAGTCACAAAGCCATCTGCCATCACAGCAAGAAATTGGCCAGCTTGGGTTCCACCCATTTAGGTGGCTCCATCATCCAGCGAATCACACCTCACGTTTAAACTGGCTCCACCTCTAATGGACCCCACCATTTCTCAAGCCCCGCCTCTTGGCCTTCCCTTTCGCAGTCACCAGACCTGGTTAACTCTAGTCCACTACTGCTGGCTTCTCCTGTGCCTTTGGGAGGCAATCTCTCTGCAAGCCATGCTAGCTCCGGGCTCTACTCCTCTGCCCTGCAGGCTCCTGACTCTGACCTGTCATTGCCTGGCTTTCCCCCTCATAGGCCTTCACTTTCCCTCTTTCCACACCCACTGCTGGACAGGCTGCTTTCCCTAGCTATACTCTCAGACTCCTTTCCATCACCTGAGCGGTCCCGCCTCCGCTGTAGCCACGCCCCTCACCATTGGCCACGCCCCTTGCCCAACTAGTCTCCCCTTCAATTGCCCTTCTTCCAGGCCTGGTTCTTCCTTTCCTCATCGACCCCTCGTGCATGACTTCTCTCTTTCTCAGACTCCTCCTTTTGCTGGAATGCTCTGGCGCTCTGTAGATATCTAGACTGCTCGGCTCGCTGGGCCTTCTCCAGACGCTGTCCTTCAGTAACCTGGGCGGTGCTGTCCTCGACCCTCCTCCCCGCCAGACTTGCCCCGTCCAACTGACTCCTCTCCTCGCCAACCCCAGATCCCACTCCTATTCTATCCCTCACCTGGAGTAATGGGGCCTACGTCCTCCCGAGCTCGGGCCCTAGCCCGCCACCCTCCGACCCCTCTATTGCTCACCTAGGCCCAGCCTCAGTCCCCAAACCCGGCCCCGCCCAGAGCCCCGCCCTCCCGCCACGCCCCCGCGCACCTTGGGCGTGAGCACGAGCGCGGCGCCGCCGTGCACGGCCACGATGGGGAGCGAGGTCTGGGCCGACAGGAAGTCGAGGATGGGCGCGACGGCGGGCGCGCGCGAGTCATCCTCGAAGACGACGCCGTGCACACGCAGCCCCGACAGCAGGTCGCAGAGCTGCAGCACGAGGCTGCGTGGGTCCGAGCCGTTGAGCACCAGCGCCACCGGCCGCACGTCCAGGCCCGGGCTGCGCACGGCCGCCGCCACCGCCGGGCCCAGGCGCGCCGCCTCGGCCGCGTACGCGGGCCCCGAGAACACGAGCGCCACGTTGAGCGGCCGCGCCCCGCCTGCGCCCCCGCCCGGCCCGGCGCCCCCGCCCGGCCCCGGGGCTTCCTCCGGGAAGGGGCTGGCGCAGGCCAGCGCGAGCAGCAGCAGCATCCTAGCGGGGCCCCGAGGGCCGCCGGGACTCCCGGCGCGGCGCATCGCCTGCGGACCCCGCCGGGCGGCCCCTGCGAGGGGGGGACAGGAGCGGGACGGAGAGACAGCGAAGGATCGATCCAGATGGGGAAGAAGAGGGGTCAAAGGCGGGAGAGAGGCGAGGGGCAGCGAGTTGGAGGGAGAGGCACCGAGACCAAAGGAGAGTCGCAGACAGACCAAGGCAGAGACGCAGGGGGGCGGAGGTGGAAGGGAGCCCCAAAACAGTGGCGGTGAGAAGAGTAATGGGGTCAGGGGGCGAGTACGAGGTTAGGGGGAAAGGCAGCAGGAATGGGGGGACAGAAGAGGAGCAGGGGAGAGGAAGGGAGGGTTAGGGCAAGAGATGGACCCGAGAACAGACGGGGTGGACAGGCTCAGAGGGACAGGCAGGGCGAAGTCAGGGCGGGCGGAGTGACAGGATGACAAGGAGGCAGGAGAGAGAAGAGACAGTTGAACAGGGAGGGAGATGGAGAGCAAGAGGGGCCGAGGCAGACCCCAGGGCCACCAGGAGACAGGCACACACAGCGACGGGGATGGAGCGGGCCGAGCAGAGCAATGCATAAGAAGACAGAAATAGCGAGACCCCGCCAGGGAGGTGCCGGGCACAGACATGAAAGGCCGGCCAGGAAGGCAAGTGGCAGGAGGGGGCAGAAATAAAAGGGAGAAAAAGTGAGGGAAAAAAATGAGAGAGGGAAAAGGGGTCAGGTGTATGGGGAGAGAGAACGAAGAGAAATTAGCGGGTGTCCTCGAGAGAGAAGATGCCCCTAGGCCTTGCCCCTTACCGCTCACAAGCCCAGCTCACCCCTCACTCCTGTCTCTGTCCCCCCATTCTCAGTGGAGAGTCCTGGGCCACGGTGGGTCTCAGGGTTGGGGGGCACAGCTGTGCAGAGCTGGGGAGGGGGGACCCTGGCATCCTGCCCAGAGCAGTTGAGTAAGTGACAGGAAATACAGCTCTGCCTCCAGTGCCCCCTGTTGAATACTGGCTTCCTGGGGTGCACGGGCTGGAAGCCCAGGGCCTGGGTCCCGAATCTGAGGGAGGAAGGAGGACAGCGTGGGGTGGCGCTGGGCCTGCACTGGGGGTTCCCTGAGGGGTGAGGGTCCAGACGGGGGAGGGCTCTCTTTGGCTGTCAGTCAGCCTCTGTTTGGTTGCCATGGTAGCACAGGCCCGTCCACCCCTCCTATGGCCCTCCCACACCCCTACCCCTGCCTGGAGGCCTCGGCCCCTCGCTTCTCCCCACTGCCCATCCTTCCCAGGCATCCCAGGCTGCTGTCTTCCTAGGAATGGAGGGGGGCCCCTCTGGGTAGGCCCCTCCCTCCCAAATCCTGGCTCCTCCTCGTCCCTCTTCTCCCCTGCCCTTTCCCAAGCAGCTGGCTCAATCATCGCTCAGAATAGCCCCCCTCCACCCCAAAATAACCCACAGCTGTGGCCTGGCCCCCGCAGGGTTAACACTGGTGCTCTCCTCCCGTTCCGGTGGCTGGTCACCCCTCAGCCCCTCCTCTGCCCTTCTCAGGCCCACCACATGCCTGGCCTCTGCTTTGGGGACCTCAGGGTTCTGCTCCCCGCTGGGCACCAGGAGGGCAGCCCCCCTCTAGGAGGCTGAGAACGGCCCTTTCCCTGCGGGTTTGGACTCCTCCTCCCACCCCTCCAGGACCTAGGAGTGGCATCCCTAGCCGTCCAGGGCCCTGAAGCCCCAGAACCAGGAACCCCAGAGCCCACAAGTCCAGGCCCCCAGCTCTTTCTCTTCTCCTGATCTTGGTCCAGGTCCCTCCCATCCACCCAGGGCCCAGGAGCAACTGAAGCCTGCCCGGCAGGCGCCTGAGCCCCACCCCTCCTCCCTCAGAAGCCTCGCACTGCCCTCCAACTTCTCCCACGGACTCCTGGGCCTGGCTGGCAGCCCCTGCCCCCTGAGGACTCCAGAGTTCCACTCTTCCCTTCCCCAGGACCGGGCAGCCCCGCTGCCCTCCCGTCCCAGACCCAGCAGCCCGGGAGCCTGGTGCTGTCCTCCTGTGCCCCCCGCCCTGGCCTCCCCACCTGCCCCACTGAGAACCTGTACATGGTACAGACTGTCCCCAAACTGAGGAGGAGGAGGGTGCCAGAGGTTCTTGGGGTGTTCCTGTCTCTGTTGCTTCACCCCCCTCGTTCGTCGCAGAAGAAGGAGCGACCACTTGGATGATCCCTAGCTCCCCTCAATCAAGCTGCAGAAGGTGTCCGCCCCCCACCCTGTCTCCCCACCCGAGTTCAGGCGTACAAGAGGCTGGAGGGCATTCCGGAACCGTGAGGAGGGGTTGGCAGCCTGGGGCGAGGGTGCCGGGGGCCTAGATGCCCTCAAGGTCCTTGGCAGGAGTATTAATAGCAGACTCATAGCTCTGAGAGGGGAGGGGTGAGCCGGAGGGGAGCGGGAGAGGGACACCAGCGACGGGAGCCCGATGCAGGGAGGGGCGCAGAGGTAGGGGTGTCAGGTATGTGCGAATGGGGAAGAGCAGTGTCACAGAAAGGGGGGCTTAGGTTTGTGGTGTAGGGACCCAGAAAAGGGGTGCAGAGAGGGAGAGCGGGAGTGGAGGAGAGCCTCTCAGGATCATGAGGGACGCCTGGCCACCCTAAAGCCTTTTCATCCATGAGCCCCTTGGACAACTTTCCCTGTCCGAGATTTGGGGGTCCACATCCCCACCCGCCCACATCCCCTGCCCCGGGCCTTACCTTTTCATGACCCTGTTCTGTGGGGGGGGTTTCGGGGGGGCCAGGGCCGAAACCCGGTGTCCAGGGACCCGAAGATTCTGCGGAGGGCTCGGGGAGCCGGTGGGGGGGCCAGGCCCCGGGCGGTGGCAGGAGGCAGCGGTGCTGGCGGCGGTGGCAGCAGCGGCAGGGACCTCTTGCCCGTCCCTGGCTCTCTCTCCTCTTCCTTGATCCTGACCTGCCCTGTCTGTCCCCCAAGGTTGCGGCCACCCGGACTAGGCGAGGATGAGGCTACACATGTTGCGCTGGAAGTTGGGCCCCGGACATTGCGGCGGCTGTCGGGGTGTCCTCTTGTGGCCTCGACCCCGTGGGGATCCCCCCTCCACCCACCAGGGGTGCCCCCCTCTGCCGCTTCAGCCCCGGCTCCTCCCCCCTGTCCATGTGCCCCATCCTGCCTCTCCCTGGATCATTGGCACCCCTCCTTTGTGCCCTCGGCAGCCCCCCCCCCCAGCGCCTGTGTCTGTCTGTCTGTCTGTCTGTCTGGGTCACCTCTGAAGCGGTGGCTGGTGTACGTGTTTTTGTAAGAAGCAGGAGACTGCCTGCAGGGACCGCTCGCCCCTTCCTCGCTTGGCCACCTCGAGACCCCCCTTGGCGCCCCCACTCTCAAGCACAGGCAGATAGCACACACAGACACACGCGCACACGCACAGCCTCACTTCCCTGGGATTCCCCCTCAGCACCCCCGGAGCCTGAGCAAGGAGCCTCGCACACACATACACGCATACAGGGGTCCAATGGGGGCCAGGCTGCCACTGCTGTCAGGGGCTGTTTGGACAGACAGGAGGACACGGGCAGCCGGGGACACCCAGACGCTTGGCCGGACGCAGGCAGGAGGCACAGAACCCAGGTACACACAATCCATGCAGGTTTGGGGGCTCAGGGGAGGACTGGGGGGCCTGCGACATGCAGGAGGTGGCTCAGGGTTGTTACAGACAGACAGACCCCTCCTCCCTCGGCAGCCGCAGCCCTGACACAGACACACCCCCCCACAGCCCGCCCCGGACGCCCGGACACGCATCCTCACCGGGCAGATGGTAGTTGCGCGGGAGACCCCTGGGGGCCGGGCGGACCCACCCAGGCCAACACCCCCAGCTGGGCGCTGGTGGCCGGGAGGCTGCGGGCGGAGGGTGGCGGCCGCGGCCGCGGCTTGGAGGAGCCGGAGCGGGAGGGACTCGCACACTCACTGCTCTCGCACACACTCACTCGGGATGCGATTAACATTCAGTGCCCGTCCGTCCCTGCCGGAGACCCACAGCCCCCCCTCCCGGCCTCCCGGGGGACCCCTCCTCCCGCTAGGGCTGAGGGAGGGGCCGCCCCCATCTCAGCGCCGGCCTCTGCCTTCCTCCGGGGTCGGGGAGAGGGGCTACAATGAATAGGGGGAGAGGGGAGGGGGCAGGATGCAGAACTCGTGCGGGGCCGTTAGCTTCCGACTCAGACTCAGGGCTGGGGGGCTCCCCTGAGCCCCCTTCTCACTTACAGCCTGGGGAACCAGGAGGCCTTTCCTTGACTCCAGCAGCGAACCACCATGCTGAGACCCGTCTTTGGCTTCTATTGCCCCAAAGGCTGGGCTTGAAAACTAGCTCTCCATTACGGAGCCTGGAGTCCTGGTCTGTCGCTTATTCTCAGACCCAGGGTTCCAGGCCCCATCCTGCCTCCCTCAGCCTTTGCCCTCCTCCCTCACACTCGGGGCCCAGAAATCCCTTCTCTGCTGGAACCCGTGGATCTGCCCCCTTCCCCAAGCCCGAGCCCCTTTCAAACACTCAGGCATCCTCCCGTCCCTGTGCAAACTAGCCTTGGTCTCATGGACGTCACCCTCGGGCACAGTCCACACGAGCCTCTGAGGAAACATTTCGGCACCTCTTCTTTTACCGAGGAAAGTGGTGTTTAAGAGCCACGATGCTCAGATATCCAGAAAGAAAGCAGCACCTGCTGGGTCCAGACCACAGCGGCCCGAGTCCCCTCACGGCCATCTGCCCATCCTGCTCCTCCGGGGAGGGCAGTTTCCAGCACTTCTTAAAGCTGCCTGTGCGGCTCTGGCTAGAGCACGGGGCAGGACTCCTGGGTCCTGGAAACTGAGAGAGAGGAGAGAAGCTGGAGATAGCGGCAGTTCAGGAGCTGGGCTGGAACTAGGCCCGGGAGCACCTCAGGCGATGTGAGTTCAAGTTTTGCCCTCGAGCTCACGGGGAGACTCCTGTCTCTTCATTCTCAAGATCTGGGAGGCCTGGGGTGAAGTGCACATTCCTGAAAAAGACTTGGGACCTGAATTTTGAGGTGGCACAAGAAGAAGGGTCTGTGGATCTAGATTTCTAGGATTAAAACCCTTGAGCTATAAAATGGACGAAATGGGACCCTAAGTTCCAAGAAAAGGGGATTTGGAGATGAGGGACTTGTGGCCTGGGTCTGAGGGAGGAGGCTGGGCCCGGACTCCAGGTCTGAGGGAGAGGTTGAGCGTGGAACCCCGGATCTGAGGGAGTTGATGTGCAGAGCCTCTCTTTCATCTTTCCTGGCCGGAGCTGGAGGCCCCACGTGAGTGGCAGAAGCCAGCATCCCAGGGTTTGGGCTTCAGTGCAGGACCTGTGAAGCTTAGGAGGCGCCTCCCGATTCTCCATAGGGCAGGGTCTCGGCAGCTCTAATCTTTACAGTGACGCACTGCCTGGAGGAGCTGTACGATCGGATCCCAGCTACCCTCCGAGTTTGTATGATTCAGCCAGGGGGTGCGTGGGGCGAGGGCCCCGCAAGGCAGGCGGTGGACGACAGAGGGCGCCCGAGAGCCATTCCCCGCCCTCGGGGGTGGAGCCTCCGGCCCCGGACTCCTCCTCCTCTCCGCCCTCCTCCCTCTTCTCGGCTCAGGCTCGGCCGCCAGCTCGGGCCTCGGTCCCCCTCCCAGAGCCCCCTCCCCGCAGCGTCGTCCTGCGGAGGGCCCTCTCCCGCCCTCAGCCCAACCGCCCGCCGAAACAGCAGCTCGGGGGGCAGTCCCCCACCAGCCCGCGTGCCCCCAGCTCAGCCCTGCCCGAGCCCCCAGGCCATGAATCTCTTCCGATTTCTGGGAGACCTCTCCCATCTCCTGGCCATCATTTTGCTACTGCTCAAAATCTGGAAGTCCCGCTCGTGTGCCGGTGAGAGGCCCGCCCGAGGGAGGAAGGGACAGAGGGCGGGGGCGTCCCAGGACCGCGGGAGGCTGGGGAGCCCCAGGGAGACTGCTGCACTGCTCGGTGGGGACTTCCCCTCCCGTGCCTGGGGTCACCGCAGGGTCAGCTCGCCTCCCCGGGGAGGGGTGCACAGCCTCATCGGTGGCGCAGGGCCCCCGCTTTAACCTCCAGCAGCCGAGATCTGGACTGTCCTGGGGGTTCCAGGCTGGGAACAGGGAGACATGGCCGGCGGGGAGGTGGCTAGGAGTTGGTGACGTGGACAGTGGCAGCCAGGAAGAGAGCAGGAGGGAGGTGACTTGTTCCGGGAGGGCTGAGGTCAGGCAGGGTCCTCCGCAGGCCCCTCCTTAGGTTGAGAGTGTAGGAAGACTCCCAGCCGGGCCGAGATGGCTTTGAGGCCTAGCCTGGGCCAGAGCCTCGGGCTGGAGTAGCTTTGGGGCCGGCTGCCCCCTGGCTGTGGTCCGTGGGAAAGGGCCCTGCTTGGGCTGGGCGGGCTGGGGAGGCCTCTGGGGAGGGTTGTGGTTTAGAGCTGCTGCCAGGCTGGTCCCAGGTACATATTGTGCCCACTGCCAGCTTCCTCCTCCTTTCTCTGTGTCTGGACCACAGGGATTTCAGGGAAGAGCCAGGTCCTGTTTGCTGTGGTGTTCACTGCCCGCTACCTGGACCTGTTCACCAACTATATCTCACTCTACAACACGTGCATGAAGGTAAAGCCCCAGGCCGCTTCCCTGGGCGTCCTCTGAAAGTGGGCGAGAGACCCTGGGTGGGAGGGAGGAGGCTGGACCCAGACTTGGGGTCTGAGGGAGGAAGCAGTCCTAGTTCCCGAGCCCTAGGTCTGAGCCCCTGCCCTTGGAGCTGAGGTGACACATTGTCATCCCTATCAGGTGGTCTATATAGCTTGTTCCTTCACCACTGTCTGGATGATTTATAGCAAGTTCAAAGCCACGTATGACGGGAACCATGACACCTTCCGAGTGGAGTTCCTTGTTTTTCCCACGGCTGTACTCGCATTCCTGGTCAACCATGACTTCACCCCTCTGGAGGTAAGCTACCCGCTGACTGCTGCCCAGATCAGATGGTGGTGATAGAATGGCTGCTGACAGCAAGCCCTCTCACACACTTCCTTCCTTCTGGGTTGCTGAGGCTTCCTGGGGCTGAGGCTTCCTTTCTTTGGGACCTAAATACTCAGGGTGCAGGCACAGAGCTGGATGATCTTCTTCTTGTGTCGTTGGACTCCCCGATTTTCACAACAGTTCCACTTAACTGATGAGGAAACTGAGAGAGTTGAAATATCTGAGGTCACTGACCCAGTCAGTACCAGACTGGATAGGTCAGGGATTGGGACAGGGCTGTACGTCAGGAATGTTTGAATTTGAATGCCAGATCTACCCAGTTTCTACTGACAGGAACCTGGGCCGGAGACTTGGCCGCTGCATGCCTCAGTTTCCCCACATATGAAGTCAAGATCAGGTCGTTGTGAGGATTTCAAGATGTTTTGCCACAGTAAAACATGCAGGTTCTAGGACCATCATTCCAGGCTCTGAGGCTTGTTCCCTTCACTGAGCATTGGTGAGACTTGGGGCGAGTCATGGGACATCTCCATGCCTCAGTTTCCTCATGTATAGAATACAGGGATGATCAGTTTGATATAATTGGGCATCATTTTGGTGTTAGAGATGGAATCCGGGGCCCTGGGCATTGCCTGTTAGGCCCGTGCTGCATGCTGAGTGCCACCCTGGGACCCCTCCCTGCTAGTCAGAGGCTCCGATGAGCGTCACTAGAATGTCTGGGATCGGCTGCATAGTACTGTGTCACGGCGTGCTTGTGCCCGAAGTTTTCAGTACTGTGCTGACACTTGTGTAAGGTGTTACTGTCACAATTTTTAGGCTGTGGTGTTTTGCTGGCAGCTGTGCAGTTCCTGGGAGGAGCTCCGGGAGGGCCAGATCGAAGCTGGCGATGGTACACCAAGTGGGAGGCATCACAAGTACGGGGCAGTCTTGCCTTCCCTGTGCCTGCCTCTGCCCTGAGTGGCTGGGCAAGCCCATGTTTTCAACAGAACCCATAATCCAGTGGTTTTTAAGCAGGTCTCATTTTAAAATGTTGGCCACAGATTCAAAATATGTCTCCATAGGCACTGTGCAGGCCGGAGCATCTGACGAGGGCGACTTTGGCCCACGCAGCCCCAGAAGTACCCGAGGGACACTGGCCATGCCGTGGTAGGAGCCCTTGTGGGACACAGGGGAAGGGGACGTAACTAGAACTTTTGCATTATGTTTTAGTCTCCTGTGAGTCGATGGCACACGGCGAAATAATTAATAATTAGGCAGAAATGAGACTTAGAGAAGCTGAGCTTGGGCCTGACCCATGCTACTCTGGGCAGCAAGGGCCCCAGAATTCTGCCTGTCACATCTTTTATTATCTACATTTCAAAAGACCTGGAAAGGCAGGGGGACACCAGCACTATTCTTTAAATAGTCTTAAAGAAGTTATATATAGGGCCGGGGAGTTAGCTCAGTGGTTCCTGTCTTGCAAACGCAAGGACCTGGGTTCGATTCCCCGGTAACCGCATAACAATACTGGGTGTGGAGACCCACACCCAGCAGCAGCCAATACCACATACCACAGTGCCAGGTGTGGTTGCTCACGCCTGTAATCCCAGCACTCGGGAGGCAGAGGCAGGAGGATTGTGATGTGAGTTTGAGGCTGAGCTCAGGGCCAGCCTGAACCACAAAAAGCGAGACCCTGTCTCAAAAAAAAAAAAAAAAAAAAAAACATTAAAAAAAAAGAAGTTATATAGGACCGGGGATTTAGCTCAGTGGTTCCGCCACTTGTCTTGCAGGTGCAAGGGCCCAGGTTTGATCCCCAGTAACCACATACAATCCTGGGCATGGAGACTCATGCCAACTGGCAATCAGTACCATATACCACAGTGCAGGGCATGGTGGCTCATGCCTATACTCCTAGCACTTGGGAGGCAGAGGCAGGAGGATTTCTGTGAGTTTGAGGCTGAGCTCAGGTCCAGTCTGAACTACAAAGGGAGACCTTGTCTCAAAAAAAAAAAGAAATTATGTAGATGAGGATCTGGCAGGGCAAGGGAGATGTCAGCAGTAGTCCTTGAGAATTTAGGCGGATCTGGTGGAGTTTTGTCTTGAAGCACCACAGCATGAGTCTCTGTTGCTACCAGAGGTGAAGACAAGAGTTAAGTCTGAAGTCTGTCTACAGACAGGAAGGCCTGGTCAGTTTTGACCTGACAATTCCCAAACAGGATGGTTCCCAACAAGCCCTGGGCTTGGCGCTGGGCCCTTACTTGCAAACAGATCATGGTTGTTACCCCCTCAGCCCAAGCCCTTCATTGTGACCACCCTGCGCCTCCCCCCCCCCCCCGCCCTGGGGGAACGAACCCAGTTTGCAGAAGGGGAGAACCTGGGGTTTGCTCAAGGTGGAGGAGGCTGGGCTAGAAATAGGCTTTTGTGCACTCGATGCTCAGGGGAGAGGTCACCTATGCCGAGTGACTGCCTACTCTTCTGTCACCTTGGGGAGCTGGTTTCCTTATCCTCATGTTTTTTTTTTTTTTTTTTTGGTACTGAGAATCAAACTCAGGACCTTGTACTTGTCATTGAACTAAATCCTGGTCCTATTTTCATTTTTTTTCCTTCTTCCAGTTTTGGGGATTAAACTTGGGGCCTTGTGGATGCTGGCAAATACTCTTGTGCTGAACTACGAGCTCGGCCCCATTCCCCCTTCTTCAATTTTATTTTGAGACAGGGTCTTGCTAAGTTACCGAGCCTGATGACCCTCCTGCCTCAGCCTCCCAAGTGCTGACATTGCAGGTGTGTGCCACTGCTCTGGGCCTCATGTTTATTTTTCAGAGAATTGAAACAAGGCTTGAAGGGAGAGTTCACATGATTTGAACCCAGGTCTGCCTGCTTCTAAAACTCATGCTATTAAACAGTGCTGTGTAGGTATATGCATGCATGCATGTATGTGTGAGTGTGTGTGTGTGTGTATGTATGCTTTAATTATGAAAGAAAATATTCTTCTTTAAAAATTCAGATTTTAAGTGGGTTTGGTGACACACTGTGTAATCTCAGCACTTGGGAGGCTGAGGCACTGGGAGTTTGAGACTAGACTGGACTGCATAGTAAGATTCTGTTTCAAAAAAATAAAGAGGAATAAAAAAAACCCAGAAATAATTCAGATAGTGAGCCATGATGGTACACACTTATGGTCCCAGGTATAGGGAGGCTGAAGCAGGAGAATTATAAGTTTGAGGCTAGTCTGTAATATTTAGTGAGACCCTGTCTCTAAAAAAAAAGATCCAGTCATGGTGGTACACTCACTATAATCCCAGCATTCAAGACCAGCCTGGACAGTTTAACAATTTAAGAAGAGGTAGTCTCAAAATAAAAGATGATCTGGGCATGGTAGCTCACACCTGTAATCCCAGCACAGGAGAGGCAGAGGCAGGAGGATTGCCGCAAGTTCGAGGCTGGCCTGGCCTGCATAGTGAGTTCATGGTCAGCCTGGACTGCAAAACAAGACTCTGTCTCAAAAAAACTAAAAAAGAAAAAAAAAGATGGAAATGTAGCTCAGTGAGCTCAATTCCCAATACTGCAAAACGAACAAAAATAAAAAGATACCATGAAATCCATCCAGTGCACAGACCTGTCTCTTCTTATGCCTGGCTCAGCTTCCCAAGGCCAGCCCCAGGGATGAGCGCTGGGTGTACACCAGCCCAGCGGGCACATTTCCCATGAGCCTCAGCTGATGTGCTTGCTGAGCGCCTCCCTGGAGGACTCTGGGTACTTACGAGGGTAGGCCCTGCTGTCCAGTGACCTGAGTGGGACGCCAATGTGACCCTGAAGAACTTCCTTGGCCTGGGCCTCAGCCTGCTTACGTGTGTATTGGGACAATAGTAGGAATCACTTCCCAGACTGAGGGGTTACACCAGTGAGTGCTGTAGGGATGGCGAACACTGTGGAAATGTGAGTTGTCTGGACAGCGTCCTGGTGCTTTCTATCTCTTCCCTCAAACCAGACAGAGCAGGGAGGGCCACACCTGCCGCCCAGCTCTGTTCTCTTCAGTGCGGTTCTTGCAGACCACAGACCTTCCCAGGTGCGACTTTCACAAGGCTGGGGACAAAAGAGGGCCTTCGTGGTGAGAGTCAGGCCAGGCCTTTCTTGGGAGGAGACTGAAGTATGAGGCTAGGAGGAAGGCCTTGAGGGAGGGGCGAAGCCCTGGGTTCCCCACAAACACACGCATCGAGTCTCTAGCCCTGCTGCTTGTGAGCTACATGGAGTGTGGGCAAGTGTCTAACCTTCTCCGAGCCTCAGTTTCCTTATCTGTTCAACGAGGATGTTAATAATTATAGCTTCTTGCCAGGTGTGATGATGCATGACAACAGTCCCAGCACTCAGGAGACTGAGGAGTGAGGATTGCCGTGAATTCCAGGCCAGCCTGGACTTCATACTGAGTCAAAGGCTAGCCTGAGCTATATAAAGACATCCTATCTCAAAAAACCAAGCCAAACAAAATAGCAAGAAAATTGTAACTTCCTCCCAGGGCCACGGAGAGAATTCCATGAGATCTAACAGGGGCAGGATGGTTCTGGGCTGGCGCTAAGCCCTGGATCCAGTTTCCTGAGCCTGTGGCTGCAACCCACTCTCACTGTCTCTCCTGTCTCCACCTCCACGCTGCTCCCTGGTCCCTCTGCAGATCCTCTGGACCTTCTCCATCTACCTGGAGTCCGTGGCCATCTTGCCGCAGCTGTTCATGGTGAGCAAGACCGGTGAGGCAGAGACCATCACCAGCCACTACCTGTTCGCGCTGGGCGTGTACCGCACTCTCTATCTCTTCAACTGGATCTGGCGCTACCATTTTGAGGGCTTCTTCGACCTCATCGCCATCGTAGCTGGCCTGGTCCAGACGGTCCTGTATTGCGACTTCTTCTACCTCTACATCACCAAAGGTAGTCAATTGCGGGCTCTGTTGGCCCCTGTGCTCTCAGGGACCTGGGGTCCGTGTCCCTAGGCTTCTGTCTTTGTGGGAGGAGGGCTCCCTCCTATGGCTTCAGGGTCCCTGGTACATGCTCCCTGAGAACCTAGGAGTCTGTCCTGTGGCAGTCAGATGGCTTCAGGTGGGGACCAGGCCGGGGAGGGTGCAGAACCTTGAGGTTCATTCATTTCAACAAATATAGTGAGTACTTTATGTCGCAGGCCTTGTGCGAGGCTCTGGGCGTGCAGCAGGAGAAGAGAGGGCGGAAGGACTTCCCTTCCCCTCAGAGTCTATAGGTAGGGGAGGTTGGGGCAGCAGAAGAGACATTCCTAGCATAGGAAGAGCTGTGCGAGAAGGAAATCAGGGGAGTGTTCCCGAGGGGCCAACTTTGCCATTCTGCTCAGTCACTGGCCAGGGTCGTGGCTCCAGCCCTGCGCCATATTGGCAGGGCCCAGGGTGCAGGTCCCTGGTAACTGGCGTCTCTCTCCACAGTCCTCAAGGGGAAGAAGCTGAGTTTGCCCGCGTAGCCCTGGTGCCCGCCAGCCTAGTCCTCCTTGGGCGGGGACGGCAGCAGTGGTGGGAGCAGAAGAAGGCTGCGGAAGACAGCGCCTTCCGATCCAGGAGTGACTTTTTAAGGAACCCACCTCTCCCCATTCCCCATACGCACTCCTGCTGGGTTTGGGGGGCGATGGAGGACCCAAGTCTTGGGGAACTCAGGACCTGGGCTGTTTGTAGTTTTCTGCCTTTTAGAGAAGACAAAAAAAAAATCTTTCCACTATTTAGTTTTTGATTCTGATGAATCCTTTCTCTTCTACTTTCTGGCCCCAATTTTTATAAACTGTTTTTGAGTGTCCTGTGAACAGGGACAGGCCAGAGATCTTTTTCCCTTCCCTGGGCCCCTCGGCACCTTCTAGCTCTCAGTCCCCAGCCCCCCTACCGGTTGCCAAACCCCAAATCTGCGGACCTGTGGCCGTGACCACAGTTCCCCAACCCCACAAAGTCCCCAGGTGGGTGACAGGGAGGGAGGGAGGCCCAGGAAGGTCTCCCCAGAGGTTTCATAATTTTTTCCAGATTTGGGGTTTCTGGTCTTAGATAAATTAGGGGGTTTCTGGGCTCAGATGTGGGAAGAGGGCCGGCCCACGGGTCCCCACAGCTCTAATGCCAAGTTTTTGTACAGAATTTGATGGTTGATTCTTTGTTCTCTTGAAATAAACCGAGGAAAATGACACCCTCTCTTTCCCTACCCTGTGTCCTCTCTGCTGATCGTGGGGTGCACCCCAGCTACACTCTGTTCTGCTTTGGCCTCTCTGTTCATCTTTGGGGGTCCAGAGGCCTGGGAAGAGGCTGCAGATGAGAAATGGGGTTCCCAAGACATTCAGGTGCAGTCAGTTCCTCCTGGCTCCTCTGGGAAAGAGGTTTTGGAGAGAATGTCAAAGACTTTTCTTACCATGTTGAGAGTAGCTGACGGCAGCCGGGGATTTAGCTGGGTGGTTCCAGTCGCTCCCTGGCAAGCCCAAGGTCCCGAGTGATCCTCAGTACCACGTACCACAGTGCCGGGCATGGTGCTCACGCCTTTAATCCCAGCACTTGGGAGGCAGAGGCAGGAGGACTGCTGAGTTGGAGGCCAGTCTGGGCTACATACTGAGTACTCAGTTCAGGGCCAGTCTGAGCTACAAGGTGAGACCCTGTCTCAAAAACTGAAAAAAACAAAAACCAAAAAAACCCAAAAAGAGTGCCTGACCATTCTCCAGACCCACAGGAGTCTAGAGCTCTGTGCTGGGGGCCATGAAGGGGTGGCACAGCTCCCCCAACCTCCAGTCAGCGAGGGGTCCCATTTTGTCAAGTCTTTTGTGTTTTCTAGAAAAGAAAAAGGATGGATTGCCAGCCTTTCAGAACCATTTCTCACATTAAAATCTGGATTTTTGGCTTCTTTTGAAAAGATTTCCGTCAGTGTGACAGTGCTGGGGCCTCATTTCTGCGAGGCACAGATGGCTGGCGCTGAATGGATGGGCCGTGTGCGCCTTCCCACACCCCCAGGATTTGGCTGCGTGGCTGTCACCCTTCATTATCGGGTCAGCACCGACTGCTTTGTGTGTCTGTTTATTTGTGGGGTTAAGAGGCGAGAAATTTTCCAGGTCTCCAGATTGGCTTCTCACCTGGTCTGTTCTCTACACATATGGTGCTCACTTGGCCCTTGTAAGCACTTGGATTTTTTTTTGAGATGGGGTCTCACTGGGTAGCCTAGTGTGAATCCTCCTGCCTCAGACTCAGTGCTGAGATTACAGGTGTGCACCATCAGCCCAGCAGCATTGGACGTTATAAGTCTTGGTGTAGTCACTTTCTAAATGTCCTCTGAGCCAAACATGGTGGTACATCCCTGCAATCCCAGCACTCAGGAGGCTGAGTCAGGAGGATTATCACAAGTTTAAGGACTCCCTGGTCTACCCAGTGAGTTCAAGGCCAGTGGACTACATGGTGAGATCCACCACCTAAGAAAAACGAACTCTCAAATGGAGGTTCTGTCGCTCCACTGCCCAATACAGTGGGCACCTGACAGGCGACCAGTGAGCACTTAAAATGTGGCAAACCCGAGGTGAGATGATTTCCAAACTTAGTGTGCAAGTGAGCCAGGGATTTAGCTCAGTGGTTCCCGAGTCTGCCTGGCAGGTGCAAAAGCCCGAGTTTGATCCCCGGTACCACAAACCACAATGCCAGGAGTGGTGGCTCACACCTGTAATCCCTGCACTCAGGAGGCAGAGGCAGGAGGACTGCTTCGAGATTGAGGCTGGCCTGGGGTGCATAGTGAGTTCAGGGCTGGCCTGAACTAGAGTGAGATCCTATCTCAAAACAAAAATCTTAGTGTGAAAGAAGGGAAAACACCTTACTGATAATTTTCATATTGATCACACGTTGCGATGGTAGTGTTTTAGACTTTCGGGCTAAATAAAATATATTAAAATTCCGTCGTTGTGTTTTCTTTGATGTTGCTTCTGGCTGATTCCAGTCAGATACCACTGCTCTGGCCTCTCGGGTGGGGGCTGCCCTGCCTGGACTGGCCCTGTCCCCCTACCACCTTACCAGAAATCACCCACTGGGTTTCTGCCTCTAGCCTAGCACAGGGCATGGGTCTCCTTTTCTAACATGGACTCCAAAAGATTTAGACAAGGATTCTTCTGACTCCAAGTCCCTTGTCCCCTACCTACCCTCATACAGCGTGGCTTCGTGTTGAGTCCCTGTGTCTGTCCCTGTGGGGAATGTAAAGGAAACTGGACTTCAGCATCAGTGAAACCCACACCGAGGGTCTTGCTGTCCCATGGTTATCTCTCATTCTTTGGTTTTTTTGAGACAGGGTGTCACTGGTGTTCAGGCTGGGGTGGACTGCATTATTCAGCCCATGCTGGCCTCATACTTTTTGTGACCTTCCTGTCTCAGCCTCCTGGATTACAGGTAAGGCCACCTCTCTAGCTTCTGGGCCTGATGGTGCTCTCTTTCCCGGGCAGAAGCGTGGTGTCTCAGGTGCACAATGAGACACTGTGCTTCCCCCAAGGACGAGTAGGGCTGAGGTGCTGTTTCGCTTACAGTCTGTCACCACCGCCTATCTACTGCCACCAAAGTAGTGCCTGGAGGTGGTGGATAGACACACACACACACACACACATACACCCTGCAGAGACCCTGAAGTGACCCTGTGGGATTCTCAGAATCAGAGGAACAGACAACAGGAGCACACAGCTGTTTCCAGGAAGCCTCTGAAGAAAGAAGATCTCTTTACTGCTGTGGGACAAGGGTGTTTAGCTGTCGGGCATCATGGCCAGGCGTGGGGCCTTGGGAGTGGCCATGTAGGGGGACGGGGCAGAGCTGGAATAAATCAGGCTGCCCAGGGCAGTGCCGGGCATGTTCACTGAGCTGGAGGTGGATGGTGGGGAGAGGGTGGTCAGCACCACGCCAGTCTCATCCAGCGAGCGCTTGTAGGGGACAGGGACGTCACTCCGGAGTTCCTGGAAAGCCAGGTAGGCCTGGAATATCTGTGGGCAGGAGAGGGTACTGAGCTGTGGATCATGCTAGCGGGTGAGGACAGGGAGGGAGGTGCCAGGAGCGGGTGCCCCTGTGCAGGCCAGGCACCCGGCAAGGAGGACCCCTAACCAGGCCGGCGAGCCTGCGGGGCAGCTCTGTGGGCATGGGATGCTCTAGACCTCCCACCTGCCCTGCAGAAGGTGGGGGCCTCACCCAGACGAAGATGGAGAAGAAAGCGAAGGTGATGGCTGCCTTGGCGCTGGCGGTCCCCACAAGGAACTTTTTGGGCGGTGACAGGTGCCACTGGTTGGCCAGGAAGCAGAAGCCTATGAACCAGATGACTGCCCAGAGGACTGCAGAGAGGGAGATGGGCAGTGGGTGCTCAGCAGGGCCAGGTGGGCTGGGGCTGGGATGGGCCGCCCTCCCTCTGGCGCCACCGTGGTGCCCATGCTTTCCTGAAACGAAGCCACAGAGTGAGCTTGGCCCCCAGCACGGGAGCCACAGGCCACTCCCTGGGCAACAGTGGCCCGGTTCCGTAAACCTCCTTGGGCTGGCTGGGTGTAACCCCAGCGCTTGGGAGGCTGGGGCAGGGCTGCTGGGAGCCAGCCAGCCTGAAGTGCACAGTGAGACACTGTCTCCAAAAAAGAAAAGAAAAGGAGAGACCATGTTGGCAGGAGACTTCTAGACTGGGGCCGCAGTCAGAAGACTTGACCTCACGCCAGGTCTGGAGGGCGTGCCGTCCGTGCCCGGGAGGAAGCAGCGCTCCCTGCAGGGCGCATCACTCTGGAGGTGCGAGCTGGCCGGGCCAGGGCTCACCCGCTAGGATGATGTCCAGGAGCCGGAAGACCATCTTTAGGTGGGTGTTGACCATGTGGATCTCACGGGCATCCAGGACCAGAAAGACCAGGCAAGTGAGGAAGGCGAAGAGGCCGGCGCCGACGGCAAAGCTGCAGGCCGTGTGGTTGCTGTTGAGGACACAGTGCAGCTGGGGAGAGTCTGTGGTATTCTGGTGACCATCCGTCAGCAGTGAGGAGAAGACAACCAGGGCGAAGACCTGAGGGCACAGGACCCATACTCATCCGGGGCAGCAGTCCTGCTGCAGTCTTCCCCACCTCCCCTCCCATGGCTGAGCCCTGAGTCTCATCCTCTTCCAACCTGCGAGCCCCCTCACACCCCGGCCCCATCTTTGTTCTCCACACTGTCTGGCTCCCCTCTGCAGACCCCCAGGATCCTGTCCCAGACAGCCTGTGCACCCTTGCCACCAAACCCAGGTCCCAAAATTCAGCTGGACCATCAGAATAGTTCACATTCACAGGAAAGCATGGCAGACGTGTAACAAACACCCAGCACTCCCTATCCAGAACCAATAACTATTCACATTATAATGGTTTTGGTTTCAGTACTTTCTGGGTGAGTGGTGCTGGAGATTGAACCCTACCCTGAGCCTTCTCACTGAGCTACATCCTCAGGCTTTTTAAATTTTTGTTTGAGGTGAAGTCTTGCTAAATTGCTAAGGTGTCCAGTTTTGGTCTAATTTGAGATCCTCCTTCCTCAGCCTCCCAGATTGCCAGGATTACAAATGTGTACCACCACGCCTGGCTTGTTTTGTCTTTTACTTATTCTTTTAGTTTTTGTTTGTATGCTTCTTTTGAGATGGTTCCAGTACTGCAGGCTGGCTTTGAACTCACTAGACAGCCCAGGCTGGCCTGGAATTCTCTCTCTGCATTCTTCCCTACTCAGACTACCCAGTGTTGGGACTGTAGGTGTGTGCTATCATGCCTGGAAGACAATGGAACTTGGGCACAGAAAGGGCACAGAACGGGCTGCACTTGGTCAGCTACTGAGCAGCAGAGCCTGCACTTGAACGACTGCCATCTGGCTCCTCAGCCTTCTCCAAACCTCTGGCTGTGCTCCTCGTTCTGGACCAAACACTGAGGGGAAGTTTTTATCATGCAGCTCTGTAAAGAGTTGAGTCTGGGCCCAGGATGCAGCACTGGCCTACTAAACACAAGGCCCCGAGTTCGATTTCTGGTACCAAAAAAAAAAAGAATCAAAGTGCAGTTATTTGTCCACTTGCAGTGCAGCAAGGGCTATGCCCGGTATGGAAGAAGCAGTGGGAGCCAAAATTAGGAGGCCAAACTGACATCCCAAGCAACAGACCTTGGAGAGAAGGGACAGCAGGACGCAAAGGCTGCATGCTGCAGGACCCAGAGAAGCCCTCCTCTGAGGGACCTGGGGAGTCGCAACCAGCAAGCAGGCAGGAATTGGGCTGATTGGAGCTGGGAGCTGTGGAAGTGAAATTTCTTGTTTGAATTGATGTGTGGAAGGGTTCTGAGCTGAGGATGGCCAGGGTCACACTCGGAGGCAGAGAAGTCCCCTGGGGTCCCAGCTGAGCACGCCAGGAAGAGAGGCTGCAGACCTGAGAGCAGGTTGGCAGGGAGGCCAGAGCCCCAGGGAGCCCGGGAATATCCAGGATGCAAAGCTGGACTTGGTGACTGATTGGATGTGACAGTGCTGGTGACGGGAGATTTTGGGGGAGGCAGAGAGAAGAGCATGTCAAACATGGAGCTCCTGCAGGACTCGCTCCGTGGGGCCCTCCCTGTCCTCAGCACCCACCATGGGACTGGGCAGCTCTGGCTTCTTCTTGGTGTGTCCTTCAGTGCAGGGACAGGGGAGGCCAGGGCGACTTTGGGCCTGTCCAGACTTCATAGCTTTAAAACAATGACGACAATGAGGGCATTGAGGGTGAAGGGTCCTTCTTGGGCCACTGTCACTGTCCTGGGAGGGAGGCTGGATCTCAGGATCAGGTCGGTGCAGGATGCGCCTCAAGCTGCTGGTCTGGGGCAAAGCTGGGTCAAGGTCAGGATCGAGCATCGATCATCACTGAGCCGGCATCCATTCTACCTGCACCGGCCCCACGTGGCCGCATTATTAATGCCTTTCTGTTTCACAGGTGATAAATCGAAGCCATTACAGTGCAGTGGAAAGAGCCAAGCGCAGCCGAGTCCGCTAGCTGTGTGGCCTTCATCAAATCACTTAGTTTTGGAGCCTCAGTTTCCCAGTGTGACCGTGCTGCAATGAGGGGCGATGCAGGGGTGCTGGGCTCAGCCCCAGTAGGTGCTCAGGAAAACTATGGCTCTCAGGAGTCGCCCCAGAGGGGAAGCAACATCCAAGGTCACTCATCAGCAGGGTGGGGCTGGAATATGGCTCTCTTGACTTCCCAGCCTGGGGTGTTTGCTCACCTGACTCAACCAGACTGAGGCCTCCGTGGGGCCCAGGATACCAGAGATGTGGGAAGGAGGTGCAGCTGGCCAGGCCCGAGTCTAGCCTCCCTGTGCCCGCCTGGCCTGTCCCCAGGGAGGGAGGGGAGACTCATCAGTTAAGGGAGCAGCTGGCAGGCAGCAGGGAGGACAAGCGCACCAGCTGCCCAGAGGCTCCCTGTGGAGCGGCCAGGCCAGGGGGGATGAGGAGAGGGCGGTGGGAGGCGGCGGGCGAAGTCCGTGACCAGCGTGTCTGGCGCAGCCGGAACCCTGTCTTTCCCAGCTGCCAGCACTGTCCACACCAGCTGGGCCTCCTCCTGCCACCCGCCCTTCCTTCCAGCTTTGCGGACAGGCAGGTGAGTCTGGCTCTGACTTGCTCGCTGGCTGGCGATGTCCTTGGGTGAGCCTCAGTTTCTCTTTGGGTTACAAAGGGGTAAGAATGTTGTGGTGAGAAATGAAGGAGCCGCTACCAGCAAGGGATCAGGTACCTGAGATTTAAGTCCCTGTCACCCTAGGCACCCTCCATCCATCTCCATCCTGGATCACGACCCGTGATTTGTTCCAATAACTGCTATTTAAGGAAAGCTTTCCCCTTGCCAGGTCTGTGCTCAGCAGCGTCTATGTGTTAACTTGTCCTGCTACCAGCCGGTCCCACTTCATCTGTGAGAAGGCTCGAAGCAGGCGAGGAACATGCTATGGGTCACACAGCCAGTGGTGACCGTGCAAGCTTCAGGACAAAGGCGGCAGCCTTGCGGGTGGGAGCTGCTACCGTGACAACTACACCAGGACTGGCCCAGAGCAACTAGGGACTGTGTCCAGAGTTGAGCCAGGGTTCAAAGCCAGGTTCAAAGCAGGTCCCTTTGCTCTGGAGAGGGAATACTCTGGATTAGGAGGCTGAGACAGCTGACGCAGAGTGGGGCTCTATACAGGGCACCCCACCTATTCCCTTGAGCTGATCTGAACCTTATCAAGTCCTTGGCCTCGTTCCAGTCTGTCAAGGGCAAAGTACATGTGGTAGTCCACGGCCACACCTCTGACCCTGCACAGTGATGTCCAGAGAGAACCAGTGATCAGCCCCAGGCCCTACAGCAGAGTCTGTTCTCCACAAAGATTGACTCCCAGATGCTGGTGGTGGTGTACACCTGCAGTCCCTGTACCTTGGAGGCTGAGGCTGGAGGATCACCATGAACTTAAGGCAAGCCTGGGCTACATAGCAAATTCCAGTCTAGCTTGGAGTACATAGCAAGACTTTGTTTCATAAAAAAACAAAACAAGGCTGAGTGTGGTGACAGAACAGGGTTGCAATCTCAGCACTCTGGAGGCCGAGGCACAAGGATTGCTGTGAGTTCAAGGCCAGCCTGTGCGACATCGTAAGTCTGAGGTCAGTATGGACTACAAAGTGAGACCTCGCCTCAAGAATCCTGAAAAATGAGGTCCAAGTCTCCTCCTTTTAATGGTTCTTTTTTTGCAAGGAGTCAGTCGTGCTAGGCATGGTGTGAGGTACAGCTATGTGCTTGGTCAGAGGCCGTTTCCCTTTTGCTTCATTTTCCCTTCTGCCCACTCCATGCCCCTCCCTCCAGCCGTGACTCAGGATTCGGTCCTGACCCCCAGGGCCGCAGGTGGGCCACCAAGGCCTCACCCCTGCAAGGATCCGTGTGATGCTCTTTGGCCTCCTCAGGAAGTGTACAGGCTCACTGTTGACCAGATCCTGCAGGCTTTCAGGGAGGCGCATGGCGGCTGCTGTTCTGGTGGGGCCCCAGGGCGTGAAGACACAGGTACAGGGTGTCACTGTCTGACACAGGTACAGGGTGTCAGGTTCAGCTTCTGCAAGATAGCATAGATGGGATGTCAGAGTGGGGGTGCAGACAGGGTGCAGGGGTCTGAGGAGCCAGCCTTGTCCGGGGCGGGGGGGGGGCACTGCCAGCACCCTGAGGAATCAATCTAACTGGAGGGAAAGGGCCAGTGGGGCCCCAGGGGTTGCACAGGTTAGGGGCTCCAGGGTCAAGAAGAAGGGGCAGGGAGAGGGCTGAGCCATGTCCTTTGACACAGAGGCAGAAGGCCCAGTTTAAGGACAGTCTTCTCCCTGCTGGGATACAGGTAGGAGTTTCTGGGAGGTCAGGAATCCCTATTAGGTTGGGCATGACCAATATTCTTATTCATATCATCATCATTATTTTGTTTGCTTCTTTTTGAGACAGTGTCGGAATGGAGCCCAGAATAGTCTCGGCGTCACGTGATCCTCCTTCCTCAGCCTCCCGAGAGCAGAGATTACAAGGGATATGCCTGCAAGCCCAGCACAGCACCAATAATAGAGAACTCAGGTACTCAGGTATAGTTTAGGCTCTTCTAGGGATTTGGGATTATTTCCCAGAGTGAGAGTATTCTCTTAGAATTCGGCTCTATCTTTCATAAAAATGCAAGGCTGAGTGGGGACATGGGGAGAATCTCAGAAACAGTATGTCCTGCGCCCAAGGAGTCCCAAGGAGCGCTGGCAACGGAGGCCACAGTCGGACCCTGGGCCGCCTAAGCCCCTTGGGTCACATGCAGCATGGTCAGACACCTAAACTGAGGGGAAAGAGCAGGGTCAAATGTCATCTGGAGGAAGGAGCCTCCGGTCGCATCCTCCAGGGAACCCCGCTGCTAGTGGAATGAGGGTGATGGGGGGTTGGGGGTGACGCTGCCTGAGGAAGAAACCACCTCTACTATCAGGACCGGTGGGCGTCACCTGATGGCTGGCTCTTCCTTCCACCTACCCTCCCCTCCTGCTTGCGTGCGTCACCTCAGCCTTCTTCTGGGTCCTTTTTTTCCCGCCTTTTCGAGCCTCCCTCGCTGATTGGCTGCACTTAAGTCCCGCCCCCTTTCCCCGGGATACTCAGGAGCTGATTTGAGTGAGGGCGTGACCTAAGCAGACGTTGGGCTATTCGCCGTTGGCCGGAGGCGCGCGGGAGCCCAGCCCAGCCCCTTGTCTCGCGCCTGCCCCGCCTCTTCCCTTTGAAGTGCGCGGACAAGGAGACCCTTCTGTGGCGCATGCGTCTCATATAACGACACTAGCGGTGGAGGAAAAAAAAAAAGGTGCATACCACGCATGTGCAATTGAGACTGGCGTTCAGAAGAAATGGACTCTTTCGACAGACCCAGGCTCTGCGCATGCGTTGTACTGCTGGTTGAAGCTGAACCGCTGGAGTCCAGGACACCTTCCTGCACATGCGCAGGAGGGTCAATGACAGCCGAGCGTTGGCTAAGGTGAGGGAAGGGCGGGGGGATTTGCATGGCCGAGGGAGGGCGACACTCCATCCCCTGTGTAGCTTTCGAACATTTCCTATACGCCTAGAAGCCATCTCGCCTCCTAGACCCCACAGAAACCAGTTGTGTCACTACAGAGTCCCTGGGCCTGCAGAGGACTCCGACTTTTGACCCCTTGCAGGGATCCAGGTCCACTGAGCAGTGTGGGAGGGGACGGGCAAAAGGGTACCCGGCGGGCGGACTGCGCTCTGCGCCCCGTCTGGGGCAAAGGATGGCCTTGGAGGATGCGACGCGAGGCGCGTTTCATCCAGACGACATTTGACTCCACTCTTTTCCCTCTCTTTAGGCTCTGGGGGAAGAGTCTGGCCATGCTGCATGTGACCCGGGGGGTCTGGGGATCCAGGGTCCGAGTATGGCCGCAGTTGTCAGCGCTCCTCGGGACCCCTCGGGCGCTGTCATCCCTGGCGGAAAAGATGGGGGTGTACCGCAAAATGTGGAACCCTACAGAGCCCCGCGATTGGGCCCAGCAGTACCGAGAGCGCTTCATTCCATTCTCCAAGGAGCAGCTGCTCCACCTCCTGATACAGGTACAGCCTGTCCAGGGTTCGAGAGTTTAAGGACTACAATTCCCGGCAGGCCTTGGGGCGGTCGGGCCCTGCATGCCAGGGAGGGCTGTTGCAGAGCCTCCTGGGAGATGTAGTTTCAGATTCCCTCAAATTTCTGTGGCGAGGTGGAATGCTGGGACAAGAGCTCTGACACCAGAGACAGGAATGATTTCCTGGGGAAAGGCTCAGAGTGGGTATGGTTCCCCCTTCTGGAAAATGGGGATAATCGTCATCCTCATTATTACTATTTCTGCATCAAATAAAAATTATACCTACAGTTGCAAAGCTATGGTAGTAATGGTTACACTATCTGAGCTCTTCATTGAACTATAACAAGTGTTTGTCACACATTTGGTGACCAGAACCACCAACTAAGGGAAGTATCATTCTCATCCCTGTTTAGGTAGCAGAGGGAGCAGGAAGAAAAAGTCTTGCCCGAGGCCACAGCATAGTAGTCTAGCTTCACTTGACTTTAAAACCTAGTGTCTCCTTAAATTTTTTGCCCTTGGGTGAAAAAAAATTTTTTAAAAATTATTTATTGAGTACTTGCTGTGTGTACTAAGTCTATACATACACAGACACAATTCATCTCATCAAACTCTCACCAGAGCCCTTTGAGAAAGCAGATGTGACCTGCTCTGCTAAGAGGAAAATGAGTCTCGTTGAGGTGAAGACATTTAACCAGGCACCAGCATAGGCTATGTAGTGAAGAGCTTCAAAACATACACCTATAATCAGGCCAGGGTCAGAGTCACCTCACACAGACATTGTGGCCCTCAGGAGATGACTTCCTTGTGCCTCAGTTACCTCTTCTGAAGAATGGGGGTTACAGTTCCATCAATCCCTTGCAGTCTCTGGAGGATAATATCATGCAGACAGCACCTGACACACACCTCATGGCAGTATTGGTTAGTGTCAAAGCAGGAACTTGGACCTCCACCTTTTTAAGCTTTTCTTTTTTTTTGAGACATATCTCTGTCAGGCTTGGAGGCATATCCCTGTAATCTCTGCTTTCCGGTCTTGCTTTGTAGCTTAGGCCGGCCCTGAGCTCACTATGTAGCTCAGGTGAGCCTCAGACTCACAGCAGTCCTCCTGCCTCTGCCTCCCGAGTGCTGGGATCACAGGCCTGAGTCACTATGCCCAGCATTGTTCTAGGTGGTTACGGGTTATTGAATCCGGGCCCTTGGGCTTGCAAAGCAGGTGCCGGAACCACTGAGCCCCATGTTTTTGTTTTTTGAGACAGGGTCTCACTATGTAGTTTGGGTTGGACTTGAACTCACTTACATAGCCCAGGTTGGCCTTGAACTCAGTGTGATCCTTCTGCCTCAGCCTCCCCAGTGCTGAGGTTACAGGAGTGTGCTACCACACCCTGCAGACCCACTGTTTTTCACTGTATCTGGGTGCCTCAGTTTCTTGGCTAGTAAAATGGCTCAAGCCTCCCTTCTCAGCCCCAAATAAAACAAATTTTGAAAAGCGTGGTGTTCCAACCATACATTTGGGCTGCTGGGAAGAGAATCCCCTCCATGGGGAGGGGAGAGAGGCCTAAAGAGATCTTGCTTCCTGAGGTGACAGGAATTCCACTCCAGTCCGGCAGAGAAGGCGGCCCTGGAGAGATTCTCTGCCCACGTGGATTTCTGCACCCTGTTCCACTACCACCACGTCCTGGCCCGGCTGCAGGTGAGGTTGGCCCTTCTGGCCCTGTCACACTTGTTTACCCACCCTTCCGTCCATCCCTCCTTCCAGCATATAGTTGCTGGTATGTTTCTCGAGCACTGGGGACCCAGCAGAGGATAGGACAGATGCAGCCTTTCCCTCATGGAACCATCTTCCTCACTGGGGAGGCACTAAATAAAGTGAGAATAAGATATAATGCCCAGGAGTGTAAGTGCTATGAAAAACAATGAACCAGAGCAGTGGGATAAAGGAGAACAAAACGTGAGGGGGATGATATTTTTGTTGTTGTTATTTTGGTTTTTTGAGACACAATCTCATTATGTAGTCCAGGCTGGTCTAGAATTTGCAGTAAGCCTCCTGCCTCAGCCTCCGGAATGTTGGGATGACAGCCCTCCTGGTGGGGCACTGTTTTAGCTGGGGTGGTAAAGGAAGAGCTCCCGGAGAAGGTGACAGCGGCTGGGATCTGGCTGAAGAGAGGCACTCAGGCTGATGGCTGCGTGGGGAGGATGTTCTGTGCAGAGGGAGGCCAGGAGAGTGTTGCCCAGCAGGGCTGTGCTCAGAGGAAGGGCAGTGCCCAGGGCAGAACGGGTTCCCTCTGGCTGCCCTGCAGGGAGCAGACCGTCGGGGGCCAGAGCCTGTTACAGAACCATCAGACTTGTCCAGCGCGAGGCTGAGAGTAATGGCTTGGCTGGGTGAGAAGTGCTGATGGGTGGAAGGCAACACTGGTCCCTGTGGGTGCGGTGGCGGGGGAGAGGCCAGCCCCAGCCAGGCCGCCTGAGGATGTGGCTGCCCCTGACTGAGACGTGAAGACCCGAGGTGGGAGGCAGCTCTGCCAGGGAGGGTGGCTGAGAGCTCAGCTTTGTTTCTCTGTTGTTCTCATTTTTTTTTTTTTCCTGGTACTGGGAATTGAATTCAGGACCTTGCATTTGCCAGGCGGTAGGGTGTTGCTGAGCTACATCTCTGGACCTCTTTTCTTGCCTTGCTTTTTTTTTTGAGACAGGGACTCCTAGTGTAGCTCAGGCTGGCCTAGAACTCAAAGCGCTCCTCCTGCCTCAAGAACCTGAGTGCAGGAATCACAGGTGAGAGCCCGGGGGACAGCCAGGTACAGATGCCTGGGGCCTGGGCTGAGAAAGCAGTGGAAGGATCTTGAAGGTACTGAAAGGAGCCATCAAAGGAATTAGTGATGTCTGAAACTAGAGCACCATAAAGCAGAGACTATAAACTGGGCAGACAACCAAACATTTAAACTGGAGGTAGTGGCACACACCTTAATCTCTGCACTCAAAGCTCGAGTTGGAAGCCAACTTGGGCTACATAGTGAGTTTAAGGCCAGCCTGGACCATGTAGTAAGACCCTGTTTAAAAAACCAAAAATAAAAAAAATAAAAAGAGAAAGAATATAGGCGGGTACACCTGACTTGTCGAGGCTGGGGTGTGTACACAGATGCCGGGGCCGTGGAGGGGGCAGAGGCAGGTGAGGTGACAGCTGTCTCTGGGAGAACATCAGAGCAGCTTCCTGGCTTTCCAGCGGGTGGTGACCGTGGAGGGGACCTCTGTCTGATCCTGCTTTCTCCCGTGCAGTCAACCCGTGAGTTCACAGCACACATATCTCCTGGGCGGCCGCTGCGTCCCCCTGCATGGCGTAGGCCCCGGGTGCAGCCTCGTGGGCTCTGTGCTGGGCCAGGCTCCAAGCAGTAGAGGTTTACTTAGTTCAGGAGGCTGGAAATCTGAAGCCTCCTGTTGGCAGGTTTGGGTTTTTCTGCTAACTCAGAGGGAGGAACATCTTCGTCCACCATCTCTGTCCAGCTAGTGGCAGCCATAGCCTCGTGGTGGCCTAGCTGGGAGAGGCCCACTTTCCACCCTTCCTCCAGCTACTCTTGTCTAGCTGTTCTTCTTGGGTCTTCGTGTCTGTCTCTCTCACACATTTTCTCTCTCTTTGTGGTTTTTTGAGACAAGATGTGGTTATATAGATAACACAAGCAGGCCTTGAATTTCCTGAGCTCCTCCTGCCTCAGCCACCCAAGTGCTGAGATTACTGGGGATGCAAATTTTTTTAAAATGTTAAAAAAATTTTTTCTTTGGGGAAAGATATTAATTTTTAGGGGATATTGTTCAACTTATTCTATCCAGTTAAATTTGAATTTCATAGGCTGGGGTTGTAGTTCATCTGTGTAGCCCCTGCCTGGCAATCATGAATCCCTCAGTTGGATTCCCAGTACTGGAAAAAAAAAGTTGAAAATTTTCAATTTTCTAAAAACTTAAAATCTTTTAGTGCAAGCAAGGCTTATGCAATATAGTCTTCCATTATTGCACAGAACATACTTAAACCAAAAATTTTTGTACAGGGCTGGGGATTTAGCTTAGTGGTGCTGCACCTCCCTTGCAAGCACAAGGTCCTGAGTTCTGTCCCTGATTCTCCTCTTCCCCCCAAAAGAATTTTTTTTTAACCTGTGTATATATTAAAATTGTGGTTTCTTGTGTTTTGTTTTTGAGATGGGGTTTCACTGTTATCCAGGCTGCTCTGAAACTCATGACACTCCTGCCTCAGCTTCTCAAATCCTAGGACTATAGGCATGGGCGCCATACCTGGCATTTACATTATACATGAGATATATATTCTTTTTTTTTTGAGACAGGGTCTTGCTTTGTAGTTCAGGCTGGCCTTGAGCTCAGCCTCCAACTCACATCATAGCAATCCTCCTGCCTCTGCCTCCCGAGTGCTGGGATTACAGGCGTGAGCCACCACGCCTGGTACTGTGGTATGTGGTACTGATTGCTGCTGGGTGAGTCTCCATGCCCAGTATTGTATGTGGTTACCGGAGAATCAAACCCGGGCCCTTGTGCTTGCAAGACAGGCGCCGGAACCACAGAGCTAACTCTTCAGCCCATGAGATATATATTCTATATAACATATATATGATATGTATTTTCTTCTTTCTTCTCTTTTCTTTTCCTTTCCTTTCTTCTTTTCTTTTCTTTATTATTTCTGGCTGAGACAGGATCTCACTTTGTAGTTCAGGCTGGCCCTGAACTCACCATGTAGGCCAGCCTGGTTTTGAACTTGTGGGGATGGATCCTCTTGCTTCTGACTCCTGAGTACTGACATTACAAGCATATGTCACCATGCCTGGCTTCTTCTTTTTCTTTGACAACCATAATTAAAGGGAGCAAGTAAGGGAGGGGTGTTGTGCAGTTTTAAGCCAGGAAATCAGGAGAGGTCTCAGGCGACCTCAGCAGAGCCCTCAGCTGCGCACATGTCTGAGGACCGCAGCAGGTGCAAAGGCCCTGAGGCAAAGCAAGTAAGTCTGAAAGCGGTGGAAGTTTCCACTGATGCAGGGGAAGAAGGATCCAGAAAGGTTGGGGGGGGGCGAGGAGCAGGGGCCGCCATGTGCCTGGCCTTGTGCCTCGCTCACTCAGAGGACTGACTCAGCTTGCAGATCGGAGGTGCAACCTAGCTACTGTAAGTGTGAACAAGCGCCCTCTTGTGCTCACATGGGGACTGACCAACAGGGAGCCCAGGGCCAGGCCTCTGCAGAAGGTCAGGACGAAGGGTGACGGAAAGGGAAGGCCAGGGAAACCGAGCTGATTTGGTGGTTTCTGTACACAGCCTGTGTGCTCAAGCTAGGTCCAGGTGTGGTTGGATGCTGGATCTAGGTCGTATTTGTTTTGTTTTCCAGACAGGGTCTTAATATGTAGTCCAGGATGGTCTTGAATTCAGAATGTAGACCAGGCTGCCCTTGAACTCGTGGCAATCCTCCTGCCTCAGCCTCCTGAGCTCTGAGATTACAGGCGTGAGCCATCACCCTCAGCTGATTCCAGCTGCCTCCATCACTGGATGGGTTGGCTGTCTGAAGAAGAAGGGGATAGATTGGGGACCCGGGCTCTGGGCCTGAGCCCATGGAGGGACAAGACTCAGCCTGGGACCAGCGGTGGGACCAGGGGCATCTGCAGGGTCACGCTGGGTGGAGCCCTGGACTGTCAGGCCTGCAGACAGAAGCCCGGGTCCTCACCCACAGATGGTGTCTCAGGCCCCTGGGCCTGAGGACGTTCTCCACCTCCATTTGGTCAGCAGCTGCTGAGTGGGGCTAGTGCCAGATTTGACACTAGGGGCAGAAAGCAGGCCACACCTGCCCACCGGGAGTGAAGCAGAGGGCTGGGTGCAGGCAGGGGGAGGGCCACGGTGTGGGGATGTGGGACACAGTGAGCTCAGCCTCTACACAGGGTCTGCCTGTGGATGAGGCGAAGGTCCCCTTCATGCAGAGCGCACTGCCAAGCTGCCCTCAGCCTGCGGGTGGAGAAGCTTTGGGACTGATGATGGGCTGCGCTGTCAGTGAGGGGACTCAGCAGTGCAGGGAGGAGGCAGCGGGAGTCCATGAGCGACGGTATGTGCCAGTCCCCAGGGCCCGTCCCAGGGCAGCAGGGAGAGCCTTGAAAGGGTCTTTCTGGTTTTTCTCGTTTTGTTTTTGTTTAGACAGAGTCTGTCTATATACTTCAGGCTGGTCTTGAACTCACTATGTAGCCCAGGTTGGCCTCCCAGGATCCTCCTGCCTCAGCCTCCCAAATACTAGTCTTCTAGGTGTGTCCACCAGATTTATTGGGTTTGAAAGGGTCTGATAGGTAACGGGGTGGTCAGCCGTGGAATTCCTGCCTCACTTCCGTGGCATGTCCTGATTCTGCCTGTGCCTCAGTCCCCACGTCATAAGAGGGATGCAGGAAGGTGCACACATTCCCTACGTTTGTCCTGACCCTTGCCAGACTGTCCCTGGTGGCTGCATGGGGCTGGGCAGGGAACCCCAGAGCATGGGGAGGGTGGGGGAGGGATGCTGGTGTGGGCAGGTTCCCGGGCAAGGCAGGAGCATGGGCCCCTGGCGCCCAGCCCCAGGCGGATGTGAAGTTCACAGGTCTCTCCCCCTGCAGCCCTGGCTGTGTGGGCTGAGGGTTTGCTTCGGACATGGCTCCCAAGGCCCATGGCCACACGGAAGGTTCCTGGAACCGCAAGTTCTCTATTAGTTCAGAGGGTTTCTTGGGGGGTGCATAGGATGAGGGGGCCTGGCCTTGGGAGAGGCCTTGAGGGTCAGGGAAGGATTTGGCATTTTACTCTGCCTGCAACGGGAAGCCATTACGGTGTGAGGCATGGAGTATGGGTTTGGTTTATAATCAAGTGCTTTTTAAAATTTTGTTTTGTTTCACTTTGGTTTTTTTAAAGCACTGTCTCAATGTGTAACCCTCACTAGCTTCAAACGCAGGCTGCCCTCCTGCCTCAGCCTCCCAGTGCTGGGATAGCAGGCATGTGGCACCACGCCCAGCTTTAGCATCTCTGCTTCAGCGGGCCTGAGAGTGTCTGCATTGGCAGAACAGGCCAGGGCACAGCTCCCAGCGAGCAGTGGCACTTTGGTCCCCAAGTGGACAAGCTCTGAGTCCTGGCCAAGTCTGCCTTCCGGATGTGCAGCCTGTGCCCAGGGAGGAGGGGCCGGTGCTGGCTGCCGAACTGAGAGGCCTGGCGGAGAAACAGGGAAGGCCCGGGCCGGGCTGGGCTTCCGTGGCCTCTCGAGAGCCCCACTTTGCCCCGGGTGTCTCCACAGGCTCTGTACGACCCCATCAATCCTGACCGGGAGACTCTGGACCAGCCGTTGCTCACGGACCCCCAGCGTCTATCCAACGAGAAGGAGGTACTGCAGGCCCTGGAGCCGCTGCTGGCCCAGGCCAACTTCTCCCCGCTGTCCGAGGACACCCTGGCCTACGCGCTGGTGGTCCACCACCCTCAGGATGAGGTCCAGGTATGAGGGTCCCAGGGCCCCCGCGGCATATCCTACATGCAGAGTCCTGCCTGGACATGTGATGAGTTTGAGAATGGGCTGTTCTCAGCGGTCACTTTCGTTCTGTCTATTGAAAGATTATCATCAAACCAGCAGGATTATGAGTCTGAGCTCAGCCTGGGCAATCTGGCGACTTAATGAGAACGATCCGGTCTCTAAAATAAATAAGTGAAACTTTAAACAAGACTGGGCATGTAGCTCAGTGTGAAACCTCAGCGTTCAATCCTCAGTACTGAAAAAAGGAAGAAAAGAAAAAGGAAAAGCATCATCAGATAGGGATCTTTTTAGAACTGGAGACTTTATTGCCACTTGCCAGAAAATAGTAACAGTAAAGATAATGCCTGCATTTGCTACATGCCTGTACTGGCAGCACTCATGGGGCTGAGGCAGGAAGATTGCTGGGAATTAGAGGTCAACCTGGGCTACACAGTGAGCTCAAGGCCAGCACGAACTACCAAGTGAGACCTGTCTCAAAAAAATAAAAAACTCCAAAAAAAAAAAACCAAACAAAAACCCCTCCAAAATCCTTTCTTAAAGCTAACAAAATAATATCCTAAAATCTTTTGAAGTTCCATATTTTGGCAGTTTTTTTGGGTTGCACTGGGGATGGAATCCAGGGCCTGTGCATGGAGTCACATTCCCAGTTCTTTTCATATTTTTTTATTTTGAGGCAGATGGTCACTAAGTTAGTCATTAAGTTGCCTGG
>PVIR01006368.1:45235-66501 GCA_004026965.1 Petromus typicus
ATCACAATCCTCCTGCCTCTGCCTCCCGAGTGCTGGGATGACAGGCGTGAGCCACCACGCCCGGCACTGTGGTATGTGGTACTGGTTGCTGCTGGGTGTGGGTCTCCACACCCAGTATTGTTATGTGGTTACCGGGGAATCGAACCCGGGCCCTTGCGCTTGCAAGACAGGCGCCAGAACCACTGAGCTAACTCCCCGGGCCCCTCCCCCCCTTTTTTTTGAGACAGTGTCTCCCTATGTAGTTCAGGCTGGTATAAACTCACTAGCACAGGCTGGCCTTGAATTTAAAGTGATCCTCCTGCCTCAGCCTCCTGAGTACTGGGATCCTAGGCATGCACCACCATGCACAACAAGTAGGGTATTTTAAAGTCTGGCATTTTAGAGACGAAGAGTTATGGTGTCTTGATCACTTTCCCTTTGCTGGACAAAATCCCCAACACCTGCATTTTATAGGAAGAGAGGTGTATTTTGGTTCGTGGTTTTCAGAGGGCTCAGTCCACGGTAGGCTCAAGGGCTGAAAGAGCAGGTCGGGAGGCCCTGCCATCTCACGGCAGCGAGAGAGAGAAGAGAAGCTGGAGAGAGACTGCAGCCCTGGGGACCCACTTCCTGCCCAGGCCTCCGCTTCTCGCACTGCATTCAGCCATGAACTCATAAGCGGGTCACTCTGTTGGTGGATAGAGCACCCCCATTCTCCTGTCAGCCCTGAATGCATGAGGTTTGGGGGAACACATGGTGTTCAAGCAAGGTGACTATGATGTGCACGACACCGGCTCAGGTGATGTGCCCTTGTGCAGGGTACAACATGAACAACTTTACGTGGACACACACTGATGATGCCTCTGCTTCCTCTGCCCCTTGGCAGGTGACAATCAATCTGGATCAATATATCTACATGCAGTTCTGGGCCCTGGGCCAGCGAGTGGGGCAGATGCCCCGTTTGTCCAGTGTGGGCTCCAAGCGTGGCTTCTTCACCAAGCAGCCCCCTGCAGAGAGGTGAGGCACCCTTGGTTCCAGCTGCAGCAACAGGGAGCCAAGTTGGAGTGTAGAGGGGCCGACAGGTCAGTGTGGGGTTGCAGGGAGTCACTCGAAGCTGGCTTTCTTCTCAGAGGAAGAGAGGGCAGGGCCGGTGGTGGGGGGAGCAGCCACATCCGTGCTTGGGATCACATCATCCCTCCGACCCCTGATTGTTGGACACAGCTTACGCCCTGCAGGAAGTCACCTGCAGACAGCTGTGTGGCCACAGAGCCTGCTGTCTGACCCCTGACCCTTGCCCCTGGCAGGAGGTACTTCAAGCGGGTGGTGTTGGCGGCTCGAACCAAGCGGGGCCACCTCGTGCTGAAGAGCTTCAAGGACACCCCGCTGGAGGGCCTGGAGCAGCTGCTGCCTGAGCTCAAGGTGCGCACGCCCACGCTGCAGCGCGCGGCGCTCAACCTCACGCTGGCCGTGTCGGGCCTGGTGTTCTTCGTCAACGTGGGTATGGTGGTGCTGTCCGACCTCAAGGTGGCCACGTCGCTGCTGCTGCTGCTCTTCGCCATCTTCATGGGTCTGCGGGCCTCCAAGGTAACCCTGCCTGTGGCCGAGCTCTCGGGCAAGCGGTGGGCACCACTATTGTTAACATTATCTAAGGTTATTATTACTATTAATGCTTTGGTGCTGCTGGGGATGGAACCCAGGGCCTTTGCACCGAGCTACATCTCCAGCCCTTTTTATTTTATTATTTTGAGAACAGGTCTTGCTAAGTCTCTAAGTTGCCTGGGATGGGCTTGAACTTGTGATCTTCCTGCCTTAGCCTCTCAGAGTGCTGGATTCACAGACTGGGGCTCCCGTCCTGCCCCGGTGTTTTCACTCCTCGCGTTACTCCTGCTTCCTGCGTTCTTCCTTTCTTACGTGCCCACCACACGGTTGGCGAGTTTCTTAACGGCTCTGTGCCCAGGTTCCCCAATTTGCAAAATGGGGGTAACAGGGAAACCTGTCCTGGAGGTGGGTCCTGGAGGAGCAGAGCAGGGCATGCGGTGTGGGTGCGGCGGCCCTCGGGGCTCATGGAGTGCCCACTGCAGAAGGCTTTCTGGGCACATGGCCTGGACGTGGAGCGGGTTTGCTGAGGCGGGCCCTCCCCGGGGCCTCCCCCCCCCGGGGGGGGGCTGTGCTAGATGATGCCGCGCTGGCTGGGCTGTGGGACCTTGAGTGGCTTCGCCCCTCTGTGCCGTGCGAGCGATGGCACCTGACTGACAGGGCTGCGGGGGCACCAAGGGCGTCATCGGTGCGCTGGGCTGAGCAGAGCCCGGCGTGTTCCGGAAGTAGCGTCAGAGCGCTAGCTATTCAGATGATGGTTATTACTGATCGGACTGTTTGTCCCCGAGTTTCCACTCCAGCTGGGCGTCATCATCAGTGGGGAGCTGGTTCGGAAATACGCTTCCTGGGCTCCAGCCCGGATGAACTCGGTGGGAGACTGCGCTTTTACCAAGCCCCCTTCCCTGCTCTGCTCCGCACATGCGCAGGCCTGCCCAGGACGGCTGCTCAGGCGGTCCACCGCCTCACCATCTGCGGGGGAGGGCAGCCCACACCCCGCCTCTGCGCTGTCTGGAGACCGAGCCGCTGGCCTGCGGGCTGCCTCTCCCAGGCTTGGCACTGCCCCGGGAGCTGGGAGCGGCGAGCGAGGGGCGGCGTGAGGAGGCTGCTGTTCCTGCTCCGTCCTCACTTGCTGGCTCATTGGTTTTGAAGCTGTTTGCAGCCATCCTGACAGGCTCTCAGGAAGATGGGTCATAAATCCTGCAGATAATGGCTGGCTGTGCAGGCCGGGAAGGTGCCAGGGGCTGAGCCAGCAGCAGGTCTGTGGGGAGGGGGCACTTCCTCCTTAGAACCAGCGCCCAGGCAGGAAGGTGAGGTCCAAAGATGGCCCCAGGCCGCCAGGAGGAAAGGTGGTGCCCCTGGAGGCAGCGAGGGGTGCTTCAGTTTCTGGGGAGGGCACGCGAAGCTCCAGCCTAGAGCTGCCCATCTGCTCCATCTCTGAGTAGCCCTGAGTGCTCAACAGCCTCTCGTGATGATAAACCCTGTTTAAAACCCAGTGTAGGGCTGGGGATCTGGCTCAGTGGTTCCAGCATCTGACTTGCAAGCGCAAAGTCCGAGGTCCAATCTCTGGTAACCACATACTACAATGCCGGGCATGGTGGCTCACGCCTATAATCCCAGCACTCAGGAGGCAGAGGCAGGAGGATTTTGGAGTTCGAGGCTGAGTTCAGGACCAGCCTGAACTACAAAGAGAGACACTGTCTCAAAACAACTAAAAAAAAACAAAACAAAACATAACAAAACAAAATAAACCCATGTAGCAGGGTCTGGTGGCATGCTCTTGCAATCCCAGCACACTGGGAGGCTGAGGCAGGAGGATTGTAAATTAAGAGTGCAGTCTGGGCCAAGTAGCCACAAAACAAAAATTAAGAAAAGGGTCAGGTATGTGGCTTAGTGTGAAGGCCCAAGATTCAAGGCCCAGCACCTCACCTGCACATGCACGTGCATTTGCCAGGGCAGGGAGTGGCTTTGTGAGCTTTCCGGTGCCCTGGCCAGACCGTAGCTCAGAGCTGCCCTCGCAGCTCCTGGCAGCCTCCTCCACACGCGCCCTGTGGGGAGCTGCCTGGACCCTGTGGTCTCTGTGTCCAGCCCTCTACCATGGCGATGCTCCGTGGGAGTCCCTCCACCTGGAGCAGGGCCAGGGGAGCCCCTATCTTCACACCTCTTCCTTCTGGGTGGGGCTCCCATCTGTGGGTACTCCGTCTCACCCAGGACCTCTTCTGGCCTCCAGGTTGCCCCCACCCCTCTCCTGCACACTGCCGTGTGGGCCTGTCCAGCCCTGTGGGGAGAGAGGGTCAGGCACACAGGGAGGCTGCAGCAGGACCCAAGGAGCCACCTGTGGGCAGGGGCGTCTGTCCTATACCCAGAGGGGCAGTGCTGGTGTCCCAAGAGCCTCCGGGTGACCTGGGCTGCCTCAGCTCCGGGACAGCTGGCTCAGTCCGGGTGGCCAGGTGTTGGACACAGCTCAGTGCCTAGGGACGGCACAATCAGTGGCAACTGCTGTCCTGGTGACCTTTGGCCCTGTCTGTGACCTCTGGCCCCGTCTGTGAGTCCCAGGCAGTGTGACCTGCTGCTCTCCTGAAGGAGACTCTGGCACCATAGCTTGGCAGCCCAGACACAAAGGCGAGTGTGCTCTTCCTACCAAGGGCCCTACCACTGTCCTCCTGCATCCCTCGCTGACCAGGGCCACAGTGATCGGTTCTGACTTGGGGACCGAGCCTGGGCACTGGGCTCACAGAAACGATGGGGTCCGCTAGTCCATGTCCCTGGTACTGTGTGGCATCTCAGCACTGTGTGGGTCCATCCTGGCCTTCCGGGGTCTGGGTCCCGTCCTTGATGTTCAGGGGCCTCTGATGGCCAGACCCTGTCCCCAAGAACTTGCTGAACCTCCCAGGCGTCCTTGCCCTCAGCTGCCAGCTGCAGGTGCCACAGGGAATGAGTGGGCTCGTGACTCCCCTCCTGAGGGAACCCGAGGATGGGGAAAGGGGTGCAGGTGAGGGGCCAGGGGAAGAGGAGGGGCGGCTGCTGAACACCCGCGCCCCAGCCCCCCCAGGGTTCTCCCTTTGGTTCTCTTTATAATTTAATACTGCCATTTAACATTAAAATTTAATATTTTAAATCTTTTTAATATGCAAAAGTTCAAGCAAATGCAGAAATAAGACTGATGAACTCCCATCACTGGGCACGTGGCTTCCACAGTTAGAGCCTATCATATCTCTTCTGAACCCAGCTCCCCCTCACTAGGTCTTCTCAGTAAATCCAGACAGTCTCTGGATATAGGGAAGTCTGAACATCCATCCTAGATGAGGGATTTTTTTAAAAATTGATTTTATTGGTACATTTTATGTACATTAGGATCATAATCAACACTGAGAATTTGTACCAGTACATGACACATTTTCATTCTCAATTTTCCCCATTGTGGGATTCTTACTGTAATATACAACTCCAAGGTGAGAACTCATCTTGTTTGGAAGTTGTTGAGAAAACTCATTTAAATATAGCCCAGAAGAGCAAACTAGTGAAGCGTTTGGTAAAAACTAATCTTCACACTGGGCTTGGTGGCTCTGGCCTGTCATCCCAGGTGCCCAGAAGGCTGATGCAGGAAGGTTCCAAGTTTCAACCCAACCTGGGGAATTTACCCACTTAGCAAGACAAAATAGGCTGGGATACAGCTCAGCGGTTGACAGCGTGCCTAGGACGCGTCAGGTCCTGAGTTCAATCCCCAGTATTGCAAAATGAAAACAAAAATTCTAGTAATCTTCCCACACAAAGGGGATAGGGTAGGGGATGGTGGCCAGGAGCCCCAGGGTGGGAAAGCATGCGTGAAAACCATAGCTCGGGACCCCAGCCCTGGACCTGATCCGAAGAGGCCTGGACGGGGTGCGGATGGGCCAGACTCACCTGCCCGCGTCGGCTGTCCCCGCAGATGTTCGGGCAGCGGCGCAGTGTGCAGGCGCTGGAGCTGGCGCACATGCTGTACTTCCGCAGCACGTCCAACAACTCGGAGCTGCTCAGCGCGCTGGCCCTGCGCGCGCAGGACGAGCACGCCAAGGAGGCCTTGCTAGCGCACAGCTTCCTGGCCCGTCGGCCAGGGGGCGCTCAGGGCCCGCCCGAAGGTGCGTGCACCTGCCCCACCTACCCCACCAAGACCACGCCCTCCCAGGGTATCCCCGCCCTACTCCACGCCCCCTCCACGCCCACAGGCCTTGAGCCTTCGAGGTGCCTTTGGTCCTTCGGTCGTCGGCCTCTCCTCAGTCCTTGTCCTTCATGGGCGCGTACTCAGCCTTCTTCCCTCCCTCTGAGCCCCAGATAGTCCCCTTCCGGCCGGAGCCTGCCACTTCCCTGAACGCTATTGTCCGGGCGCTGAACCCTGGGCGTCTCAGAGTCCCGACCCGGCCGGCCTCTCACCTGCCTCTTCCCGCAGAGGCCTCCCTGTGGCTGCAGTCGGAAGTGGAGAGCTGGCTCCTGGCCCAGTCGGGCTGTGACGTGGCCTTCAACGGATCCCGGGCCCTGGCCCACCTGCAAGCCCTGACCCCCAGCATCGGGCTCTATCCTCCCCCGGGCTTCCCCAGCCTGGACCCGCTGGCCCCAGGCACTGCCCAGGCCCCCCAGGCCTGCCCTAGAGGGGGAGACCCCTGACTGCATCTGCGTTGCGGGGCCCACCGGACACTGGTCCGGGGCCAAGCTCCGCCCCTCCACGGCGGGCTGTCAGTCAGGGCCCTCTTCAACTCCCAGTGACTGACAGATAATTATGTACTCAGATGTACTCAGAGCGATGTACTTAGAGCAGCCCGTGCAGGTTGCTCCCTTTGCTAGGCATCCCCCTTCGGGTGGAGCAGCCAGTCGAGGCAGCCCCGCTCGGCTGCTGTTCCATTTTAGTCCTACCCTCGCCGTAAAAGTCAAACTGGTTTGGCTGAGGTGGGGGCGTCAGCCGGCCCCAGAAGCTTAGCTCTGGCGCTAAGGCCCCAGGCCGAGAGCTGCGTCCCCCATTGGATGTACCTCTCTGTCATTTAGCCCGGGGTGGGGCGGTGCGCCTATCACGGGCCCTGGGCGGGGCCCGGTGTAGCCAATGAGCGCCGCCAGGCCCCGCCCCCTGGCCCTCGCAGCTGCTGGCGACCGTCCACAGCTGCTGGTTTTCGATGGCCGGGACAGCCTGCTGTCCCCGCAGAGAAGCAACCAACCGAGTTTCCAGTGGAGCGAGATCTTTGTCTCCATCGCTGCTGCCCTGTGCCAGCCATCTGGTCAGCTGCTGACCGGGGCGTCGGCTGAGGGCATTGGAACCTGGGGTCGTGCCGGAAGCTGTGGGCCTGGGGGACGCAGAGTCCACCCTCACCCCGAGTCCCTGCAGCTCTGGCTCCCAACAGCCTTCCGTGCCTTCCCGGCCTGGGGCCTTCACCTTTTCTACAGGAACTACCTCGGTTTGGAGCCCCTGCCTGCCCCGGTGCGGTATTTATTGGTCTGTCAATTTCTTCCCAGTGCCCTCTTCCAAGTGAATAAATCATGTTTAATAAACCCGATGTGCAGGGTGACTGAAGGAATGTGAGGCGACCGGGGTCTGGAAAGGATCTCTGCATCTGGGCGGCTTCCAGGCAGAAAAAGCTGCAGTCAGAGGGCTGGGTTTATGGTGGCTGAGAAGAGAATCGCAGGATGTCATTTTTGCGGACCTGATTCTGGGTTTCACAAGCAGGGGTGGTAGGGCAGCCATGTGCTGTGGGGGTGACTGTTCACTGAGCAAAAGTGCACAGCTTCAGGGTGAGTGGCTGTGAAGTCCAGGCTGTGGACCACCGAGTCTCTGAGTGAGAGGAGGTCGCCCGGAGGAGGGCCACACCTTCTGTTTTTTATTAAAGTCTCTTAACAGCTAGAGACAGAAGAGAAAATGAGGAAGGATAGGGCCCAAGAGAGGAAGAGAGAATGTTTTCCAACAAGGATAAAGAAAAACACTCTTGCCACAGGGTGGATCACACAGAAAGCCCAAGAGGCCAACACTTAAGGACACACACACAGCACGTTTAGGCCCTGAACGTGTGCAACCAAATAACACCTTTCAGCAGAGAGGGAGGACTGGGCTGGAGACTTCTGATCCCTCCCCCCATAAGGTCTCACTACATCGCTGGGGTGGCCTGGAACTCAAGGCATCCTCCTGCCTCAGCCTCCCAAGTGCTGGGATCACAGAAGTATGCCACCATGCTCAGTTTAGACTTATGACTTCTAACAGGGTTTGCTGTCTGGCTCCAGGTTCTCTTCCAAAAGTGAATTTAATATAGGTTGTCACAAGGATGCTGTGTCCTGAGGGGCAGGGCCAGGGTTCCGTGTCCCTGGAAATGAGCATGCTAATGGCACGGTGGCCGGAGGAGTGGCATGTGCTCCCTGTGTCCCCAAGGAGTCAGGAAGAAAGGAGGCCAGAGCAGAAGGCCGCGGTCAAACGGTTTTATTTTCTGGAAGTCGGAGGCATGGGACGCGGGCAGAGTGCTCACTCCCGCTTCCGCAGGTGGATATAGATGATGCCGCTGACCAGCGCCAATGGGAAGGCCACCCAGGCCAGCGCGAAGCAGTACCCGAAGCTGCCCCCACGCGGGTGCTTTGCCACAATCTCTTCGGCATGGATGGCGTAGATCAGGGCCCCGGTAAACACAGCCACACCTGTGGGAAACCGGGCAGAATCACACACGAAAAGCAGGGTGATGGCCTGTCCCGCCCACCCACGAGGGGCGGTGTGGAGTGCAGCTCAACCCTGGGAGAGCAGCCGAGCTACTGCAGAGTGGCCTTGGGGAACTTAATCTCTCTGGGTCTCATATGCTCAATGTACCCACCCACCTGGCACCGAAGTTTGAACCCAGGGCCTCTGCCCTGAGTTATATCCTCAGTCTTCTTATTTTTTAAATTTCAGGACAGTCTTGCCAACTCCTTAAATTGTCAAGCTGGGCTTGAATTTATGACCCTCCTGCCTCAGCCTCCCAGAGTGCTGGCATACTGAGTTTAGTTATTTATTTATAGGGTTTTTGAGACAGGGTCTCACTATGTCGTTCAGGCTGGCCTTGAACTCACTATGTAGCCTAAGGCAGCCTCGAATGTGTGGTGATCTTCCTCAGTCTCCTGAGTGTTGGGATTTTGGGTGCGCAGCACTGTGCCAGATTTTTTTTTAAATCAAACATAAAATAGTGAATTAATAGAAGAGGAGAGGGGCTTTACAAGAATGTAGAAAGATAATGCTTCCCTACCCAAGGACTATGATTAACTGAGCCCTTTGCTGCTTAAAGTAAAAAAAAAAAAAATTAAAAAGTAAAGTCTCTCCCAAGTGTCTGATCCATAGTGGCTAAATAAGAAACAGTGGTTAGACAGGCTGGGCATGGTGACACATGTCTGTAATCCCAGCACTGGGGGTAAAGGGGTAAAGGCAGGAAGATTATTGTCAGTTCCGGCCAGCTTGGGCTACACAGTGAATTTGAGGCCAACCTGAACAACATAGTGTAACCTTGTCTCAAAAAACAAAAAAACAGAAGGAAATGGTGGTTGGCTCACATAATAACATTATTACTATGATTCAGATATCCCTTCTGGGGTACTTATTAGTCACCCCCATCTTAGGCCCCAAATTACCCAAAGGGCTTTCCCCAGTGCTGGCTCCTCAAGAGGTTGAGTTCCCCCATGACTCAGAGAAACACGACAAAACTGCCCCAAACCATCAAAAATTACAACTCCCACCAGTCCCCGGGGCGGAGTGGGCATCCCAAGACACCTCAGGAGGGTCTTAGGATTCTAGAAAAGGTCTTTCAGCAGATGTCCGTGCTCTGGACCCCAGTGTCCTTCCCGCCTCCAGGTCCCCCCAGATCCCGGGGTGTCTGTGTGGGGTGGTGCTTACTGGTGCAGAGCTGGCAGAGGCCGGTGGCATAGAAGAGCCCCCCGCGCCGCATGGTGTACAGCTGGAACATGAAGAGGATGAAGGACAGGCAGCACAGGATGAGGGACAGCACCATGAGCACCTGCACGGCCTTCAGCCAGCCTGCAGCAGGGGACACGGGGTGGGGTCACAGGAGGCCCCGACTTGCTATCTCCTTCCACACCACGGGGCTTGGACACCTAGGGCTGCAATCTGGCCTCGCCCCCTCCATCAACCCGCTTGGCTGCTTTGCAGAATTTTAAAGGTTTTCTACGTGAACTAAAATGTCTCCTAGGAAAAGAGCCACTTTGGATTAATTCCTTCCACTTCTTTCTTTTGTTTTGGTTAGTGCCAGTACTACAGGTTGAAAAGAGAGAAGTGCTTGCTTTGATCTTAGGGGAGAAGCACTTCATCCTTCACATTTTATTTTTTGCAGTACAGGGGGTGGAACCCAGAGCTGGGCTGTGCCAGGCACACCTCCTCCAGCCCAGCCCCACCCTCTTCCCCTGACACTGCAGGGGTGCAGGGTGCTCTCTTTCGGACCTGGGGTCCCACCGCGGGTCGGCCTCGCCCGCTCCCAGGAACCTTCAGGTCAGCAGTTCCTCTGCTTAGATCTCGGCCACAGTCTCCTCAGCATTTTTAGGTCTCCCCCGTCACTCTGAAATCTGTACCCCAAACAAAGTACGGCTGCGGCCTTTCTGAGGCCTGAGCAGGGACAGAGCCGTTGGCCCAGAGAGCAGAGCGCCCGCACAACCACCCGGGCCAATGGGGGAAGTAGGCGCGGGGGACCCTCGGCCCCGTTCTGCAGCCGGGCATTAGCCTCGCCCTTACCGTTTTCGCTGACGTTACTGCAGGCCCAGGTCTTGGTGTCGTTGTTCCACGTGCAGTGGTACCAGAGATTCAGGGACTCCTTCCCGGGGAGGGTCCACCAGGACTGGGTGGGCGCAGAGGCCAGGAGGTTAGGAAGGGGCGGTGGCGGAGTTGGGAAGAGCGAGCAGCTGGGCAAGGGCGCAGGGTGCAGGGGTGCAGGAGGAGAGGAGGTGGGTGGGGAGGAGAGGGTGTAGGAAGTGAGGGTGGGTGGAGAGGTGCGGCTGGGCAGGCGGGGCTAGAGCTGTTTAGGGGCGGGGAAAAGAGGAGCCCCGCCCAGCGAGACTTACCTTGTCCAGGGTGGCCACGAAGAGCAGGATGAGGATGATAATGTGAAGGGCAGAGACCACCAGCAGGAGGAGCGACATGGCTGAGATAGAAGCCTAGGGCGGGCAGTCGGGAGGTGGAGGGTCAAGAGTCGGGGACAGTGGGGAAATAAGGACTCCCCCGGGACCCTACTCGGTCTGCCAAGGAGGCTGGGCCCAGACCAGGTCCGAGGAAGGAGTAGCTGGGACTGCACTCCTGGGTCCCTCGCGGAGGGGCAGGATGGAGACTGGCGCAGACCGGCTCCTGGGCGCTGGGGTGCACAGGGCTGGCAGTGCGGCCCTGTGTCCTAGAATCCTGTCCCTGCGGGCCCAGAGGCCAACACATGAAAGTTCGAGTTGGCCCTGCCTTCCCCGATGTATCAGGACTGAGTGGTTGTCCCTGGCAACAGGCATCCCTGACTCGCACCACTCCCTTCCTGGGTGGGAGGAGGAGGGGGACCCGGTGAGTCACCCGTGACTCATTCGCCCCCTGGCTCCGAGCACCAGGGAAACCCCAGCCCCTGGCCATGTCCACGAGGTCCCCAGCCGGCGCGCTGCCATCTGTGTGGACACCTGGCACCGGGCGGGATCTCTGCTGGGGCAGAGGCCAGGGCATAGGAGGCCCAAACCCTGCAGGCCTCAGCGACTCCGCGGGGGTCCCCAGAGTTGAGGGTTCTCAGGCCCCCCATCCCAGGGCCCTCAGAGGAGAGTGGAGCGCGGGGAGAATTTTCCCGCTGGAAGCCCTGCTGCGACCCCCAAGTCAGGCCAGACGCACCCCTTCCCGTCTCCCACCCCAAGTGCTAAGAGAGCACTTCTTAATTACAAGGGTTTCTGTGGGGTGGAAAGCGGGCAGCCTCTCCCCGCCTGGAGCGGTCCACCCCAGACTGCTGCTCCCCAAGTCCACAAAGAAATCCCCGTCCGAATAACGGATTGGAAACTTACCGAGAGCCGCCGAAAAAGTCAGGGTCGAGCCGGGTCCCTCGCTCCGGCTTCGGCGCCCCGCCCTGCTCCCCCTTCTTCCCCCGGGCGGGCGCCCCCGCCTCCTTCGCCGCCTTCCTCCCTCCTTCCACCCCGAGCCCTTTCGCGCCGCAGCCTCTCCCGGGCCTCACTTCCTCGGCCTCTTTCCCGGGCTCCCGTCTCTTCTGGACTTCTCAATATATACCGACCCTTTTATACCCCTTGCCGCGCCCCGCCAGGTCCCCCGCGGTGGGAGGGCCCGCTCGGGTTCCTCCTTCTCCGCCCCCTCCTGGAGCCCGGAGCCGGGCATCTCCGGGGCTTGCTCGGAGCCGGGGTGGGGCAGCCTGGGGGCGGGGGACGGGTCGGGGAAGGAGGCCTGGGCTCGCCCTGGGATGCCGCATCCGCTTTCGGCCCTGGAGTCTGGGGTTGGGTCCTGGGAGAGCCAGTCTTAGAGGGAAGTGAAAGTCCAGAGTCTCAGTGCCATCATTTCCAGCCTGGATGAGTGGGGCCAATGATTTCATCTCCCAGCCTCGGTTTCCCCTCCGATGTGTTGGGGTTAGTGCTACCGACAAGATTGGAATGCTGTTAACAACGACTACGATGGATCTTCTGGACAAAGAAGATAATTCTGGCATGCCGACTCACCGAAGCCACTCCTGTCTTCCTTCAAACACTTACTGAGCCCGTAACACCGAGGCTGATGCCCCATCCATTAGGCAGCTGGGTCCCGAAGATGTAATAAGAAGCAGAACGTAATGGTGAAGAAAGCACCCGTGAGCGCAGCAGTTTTGAGGCTTATCTTCTACCAGGGGAGGGAGGTGGACAACAAAGGGAACCTTCCACGAGGAGCACAACTTTGAGAGCGTGAGGAGTGCTTTGGAGGAGGTAGAGAGGTAGAGATAAGAGGCTGGGAGAGGTGACTTGACACAGGGACATCCCGGGGGGCCGCTCGGAGGAGGTGGCCTGGAAGCTGAGACTGGAAGACTGGGATCCTTTGAAGCTAGGACAGGAAGTGCGAAGGTTCTGAGGACAAGCCCGAGTTGTTCGGTGAGCAGACAGAGGGCCAGTGTGGTGGAGGACAGGCCGCCAAAGGAGGGCGGGAGGGAAACTGGAGGGGCCCTGGAAGGTGGAGGAGGAGCTGGGGGCCAGGCGCAGCCCAGCGGGAAGCACCGAGGCTGAGTGGAAGAGCCACAGAACAAGAGCTGGGCAGCTGCATGAGGGAGAGGGCTGGGCATCAGATGAGGCTACAGCCCGTGTGGTCTGGACCCCAGATGGAGTGGGGTGGGCAGCGTGCAGTGCAGACCTTAGAGCCGGATGGACTGGATTCACACCCAAGCTCTTTCACTCACTGTATGATTCAGGCCAAACTGCTGATAATCTCTTTAGGTCTCAGTTCTTTTTTTTTTTTTTTTTAATGCATGTGGGTCTTTTAAGACAGTCTTGCTATGTAGCCCAGGCTGGCCTTGAACTCATGGCAATCCTCCTGCCTCAGCCTCCTGAAAGCTGGTATCCAAGACAACTAGGTTAATTAAAATATTATAGAGAGACAGGGCTGGGCCTTCCGGAGAGTCAATGCAGAAGATAAGAATATATTACAACTGTGGCTAGAAGTGCATTCATTAAAGGTCAGGCCTGAAGACAGGGAGAAATGACTGCACCCACAAAGTTTCCTTAGAGACTAAAGATGGATATTCCAAACAGATACCAATCACCACAGATATGACCAAAGCCCCAGTGGCCCATTTCTTCAAGGAAAAGTCCGTGTTTGGTCCATGTACTTGCTCCACGGCTTGCTTCTCCATTTGATCCCCAGGAGATCCCCATTTAATCAATATTACCTAAGCGACTATCCTGTAACCTTACTGGTTGGTCATAGTTTTGTCCCACCTCTTAGTCATCTGGTGGTTTTTCATCGGATCAATATCCCCTAAGGAACTGTACTTGTAATCCTGTTATTTATTTAGCTATAGTTTTGTCCCACTCTTATCCGCCTCACCCTGTGGCTTTGGTCTTTAAAATTCCCTTGAGAAACAGGGTCCACAGGCAACCCAGTTTCCTATCTCAGAAACTATCTCCCAATAAATACTTCCTACTCCTAACCTTTGTTTCTTCATCTGTAAAGTACGGGGATAGTAACTATGTTAGTGAGTGTAGTTCTTAGTCTTAGACAGCAAGCACGGTGCCATCTGTGCTGCTTATACCAGACGTTGGGCTCCTGAGAGGACTGTGTGTACCCTGGTCCAGCATCTCTGGGAAATAGAAAAAGAGTGACTTCTTGGGTCCACGGGAGGCTAAAGTTCTACGTGTGTGTGTGTGTGTGTGTGTGTGTGTGTGTGTGTGTGTGTGTGTGTGTGTGTGTTCAGCTCTTGGAGGAGAGCACAGGGCTAGGAAGATGGAGCCTTGGACTGGGAATGGGAAAAGCAGTCTAGCAATAGGTCAGGGTCCCAGCGCCGGGTGGGGCACTCCCTTGGACGTGGGGCGGGGTCCTTGGCTGCAGAGCTCCGTGGAAGGGGAAGAATCAAGACGTCCGAAGGCGGTGGCGGGACCTTCCCCACCCAGGCCTCTGAGGATGCGAGCTGAGCAGAGCGTTCACGGCTCGCTTCCTCCCACAGGAAACCGCAGGCGGCGGGCACACTCAGCCTGCAGAGAGAGGCGCCCACTGCCCGCCCGCCCACCGGGGAGGCCCACGTGGACAACGGCAGGCGGCAGGACGAGTGGGGGGGGAGAGAGTGTGGTCACAAGAGGCCACGCCCACCCCAGTCCGGTCGGGACGCTAAGGTGGCGCCTTGCTTTTTGGCAGCGTCTCTGCGAGCCGTTGGACGCGCATGCGTAGTGAGTCTGCGAGGATCTGAGGTTTTGGTGAGCTCTCCTCTCTCACAAGTCCCGGTGTTAGCAACTGCTTCTTGCTAATGAATTCTTAAATAACGTGGTCTTAATCAGCCTAAGGCATGCATTTATCAGGCCAGTCTCCCAGGACTTTATCTTGGCCTTAAAGCTTTTTAAATATTTCCTTCCATGTTCTTTCAGCTCCTGCTTCGCCCTATTCTCATGATCTAGTGCTTCCCACAGAGGCCATCCCACCTCCCTCCCCTGGTGCTCCGTGCCGAGCGTCTCCTGAGTAGCCCGCTTCTCCTTGCCACTCTCCCACTAATCCCTTGCGCCTTATCCCATTCCTTGAGCCCCTACTCAGACCTTAGGGACATAGCCTAGCCCCGGTTGGCCCTAAGCCCCGCCCTCTACCCGCGTGGCCACGCCCCCGTCCCTTGGTAGCTCCAAGACCCCACCCTTTACTGAACCCATTCCCTGTCGCTCCGCCCCTTAAAGACTCCCAACCTCTCTCTCCTCGCTCCATAGCCCCTCTTAAGTATTTGAACCCCGCCCCTTGCTACTCGCCTTAGGTCCCGCCCTTTACAATGCCTTTTACTATGCCCTTTACAAGCCAGTTGAGCGTATTTTCTTGGCTCCTCCCTCTTCCCTGGCCCCTCCTCTTTTGCCCCCCACAGCTCCGCCCCTTGTCCCCTCCACAGTCTGCCCCCTTTACAGGACCTGAACTCCTCCCGCCCCTTGTGGGTACCTGGCTCCTCCCACGGCAGCCCGGAGCCCCGCCCCCAGAAGGCCGGGCCTCCTGTCAATCAACCGCGAGAGCTGGCCGACCTTCCCCTCAGTCTCAGAGCCCGCCCTGCCCACCCAGTCCTCTGCCCCTCCCCGCCGCCGGCCTCCGGCCTCATTGGTTTCTTATCTCCCTAGTAACCAGACCACAACAGAGAAGTTGTTGCACTAAGGGTGTGCCAAGCACTCATGCAGGTAGGGCCGCCCCATCTCAGTCCTGCTCGCGTCCCAGAGACCCCAGCCTGGGAGATGCCTAAGACGCACAGAGCCCAGACCGAGGCGACGCGCGGGCTGGGGGCGGCCGGGACTCCGAAAGGCCGGGGTGCCCGTGCGTGGTCCCCTTGCAAGGCTGGTGCCCTGCTCGCGCCCCCGCTGAAGGCTCCGTGTCCTCGCCCGCAGGAGCCCGGCCTCGTAGCCATGATTCCTTTGGGACTCTCAGCAGCGAGCGACCGCTCCGAGGGCAGCGAGGCCTTCCTGGAGAGCCTGGGTAATTCCCGTGTTCTCAGCCCGTCCTTTCTGCCCTGTCTGCAGGGTCCCCGCCCCTGGGTGGGAACGAGGTCTTCCCGCAGGGTCGCCAGTGGAAGCAGACGTGTGTGGAGGTGGCGCAGCCCGATGGTGGCCCGGCCTGGGCAGGGGAGGGTCCGGTGGGGGCCGGAACTTCTCTCACGAATGCCGTCGGGAGAAGGCGCGACAGGCCTTCGCACGGAGCGGTGTGTGGCCAAAGGGCTTCGCATCCCGGGTTCCAACAGTCGGGGTGCGATAATCCTGTTATCCTTGCCCAGCTGGGTATCCACCTGGCTTCTACTCATCATCGGTCAGTACCCCCTGGTCTCCCCGGCGACAGTGTCTCCAGTGTCAGAAACGTGGGGCAGAATCGCATCTGGCTGCGAGGTGCTGGGTCTTGGCAGGTGGGGGCAGGTGGGCGGGACTGGAGGGACGGGCAAGATCAGGTCTGGGGGCCTTGAACGCCAGCGCCAGGCTGAGGAGCTGGCACTGTCTTGAGGGGAGTGGGGTGCCTAGGGGAGCCCTGAGAGGGGGAGACCCTGGGGGATGTGCGCGGCGGCGAGGAGGAGTCGGAGCTGGTTCAGGCCGGAAGAGTGCGCCTGAGCACAGGGACAGGCGGAGAGAGGAGGCGAGGACGGGGCAGAGGGCCGCTGTGCTCCCGCAGAACCCAGGGGAGAGCGAGCCAGTCGGTCCGGCCGGGGGGACCCTCGGCCTCCAGGGGCGCCCTCAGGTGGTGGGAACGGACCCGCGCCCAAAGTCGGAGCGAGCAGGAGTCCGAGGTCACCGGGGTGTAGCTGGGACAGAGTCCGAGGAACGCAGAACTGAGACGTCCGGGGGTCTTTGGGGCTGGGGCCGAAGTTCCCCTGCAGCGTGTGAGGCTCTCGGGACCCGGGAGGAAGGGGCCGCGCTCTGGATGCCCACAGCGTCGTTGCCCCGCCGTCCTCAACAGACTGGGAGGTGAGCCGCCTGCAGCGACAGTGCAAGCTGATGGAGGCCGAGAGGCTGACCTACAGCCGGGAAGTCCAGCACCTGGTCCAGAAGCAGCTGTGAGCGAGCCGGGCTGCCCGCGGAGGGGCGTCGGCGAGCGCGCGGGTCTAGCCTCTGGCCGCGCTGAGTCCTGGCTCTGAGCCCCGGCCGGCCTGCGCAGGAAGGAGATCCAGCGCCTGGAGGAGGTGCGGAACAACCTGCAGGTGCAGATCGGCGCGGCCCAGAGCCAGGCCAAGCGGCTGCGGGACGGCGAGCGACTGGAGCGCATGGACCAGCTGCTGAGGCGCAGGACCGAGGTGCAGGCGGAGGTGGAGGAGCTGCAGGAGCAGGCCCGGGCCCTGGACCAGCAGGTGGGTGTGGGCGGCAGCGCTGCGGTTCTGCCACCGCGGGGCAGGGAGGCTCTCTGCCTCTGGGACAGGAGATTTCTATCTAACCCATCGCTTGGAGGCCCTGCTTTATAAATTCCCAAAAGGTGTGATTCTTCTAGGCTTGTGTCTTTCTTAGTGTTTGTAACCATGACTCATTGAGATACGGTACGTGTATACCCAGATATAAACACACATACACACAGATCTCAGGCAGAAGTTTCACCAAATAACACTTTTTCCCAATGTGAGATTCAGTCTGCTGTTTCCAACCTACTTTTCGTTCAAAAATCCCACTTGTCTAGAGTCTAAACCAAATGTTCTCTTCTATGTTGTCCTTTCACAGGAGATTGAAAGTTACTCACCTTGGTGGTTTGTGATGCTTTTCATTGCCACTGTAACAAAGAGTACACAATCTTGTGCTTCTACTGGGTGCACACCTGGAATCTCAGGACTCAAGAGGCTGAGGCAGGAGGGTTGCCTCGATTTCCAGGCCAGCCCGGGGTACATAGTGAGGCCCTGTCACAAATAGCAGACAAGCAAAAACTTCTTGTGATTTTGGAAGCGTGAAGTTGGACGTGGATCTCTGCGGGCTGCAGTCAGGGCATTGGCAGGGCTGCACTTGCTGGTAGCTCAAGGGGACAGCCTGTCCTGGCGCTTTCAGCTCCTTAGTGCCACCTGTGTGCCTATGTTCATGTCCTTGTCTCTGCCTTCAACGCCGTCAATAGATGCTTTGCTCTGACCCTCCTCCTCTGGCTGTCTTACCCTCTTTTCACTTATTAGGACCCGTGACGACCCTGGGCCCCACTCCCAGGCCCCGGAAGGATCTCCCCGTCCTGAGATCCTGAGCCTCACCCCATCTGCAGAGTCCCGTGGGTCAGTCATGGAAACTGAGCAGGTTCTAGGACGTAGGGTGGGATGTGTGCGAGGGCATCCTGCCCGTCACAGGGTCCGGTCGGTTTGCTGGTTCACTGTGAGTCTTTGCACAGCCCTGGATCTCACCCGAATGCCTTTGGAAGGAAGGTGGACTCTGGTTTCTTGGCTTGGATTTCCCATGTCTTGTGGGAGTGCAATGGCCTGGGGGGCTGCGTGAGTTCACTATCCCTAGCCTGACAGGGGTGCTCAATGGCGTTGGGCCCAGGAAGGGGATCTTATGTTCACAACATGGATTCTTTTCCCCAAAGTAATGTGATCAGGGAGAACTGCAGGTCAAACTGGGTGAGCGTCCCCAGAGCTGAGACTGGGGATCCCCAGGAAATTGAGGAAGGATGACCTTCACCTGTTCAACACCATTCAGCATAGATTTTTTAGGGTCAGGCACACAACAGTGAGTGAAACAGATAAGGACTCCTACTTGTGTACTTTATAGTCCACGGGGGTGGGGGGGCCTGACAGTAGGCCACACAAAAGCCGAAGAAAAAGCAATTTTTTTTTTTTGAGACAAGATCTCGCTATGTAGTTCAGGATGGCCTTGAGTTAACTATATAGCCCACGCTGGCCTCCACCTCATGATGATCATGATGGGGGACAATGACCAGCACCAGTGAAAGACAAACGTGCTGATTCCAGGAGCTCCAGAGCCCCTGACAAGAGGGCTGAGAACCCACAGCCTACAGGGCACAGGACGCTCTGGAATAGCAACGCAGGCAGAACAGGAAAAGAGGTAACTTTCAAAGGAACCACCGCCAGACTGACAGCGGGATTCTCAAAAGCAACACTGATAACGAGACAGGAGTGTGACTCGAGGACTGCGGGGGACCGCTGGGGGACCGTTGGCTCTGGCTGCTCCCCTAGGGAAAGGATCCTTCAAGAATGAGCGAGCAGGAGGCTGTGAGAAAATGAAGAATTAGTCTCCAGTTAGGCTTTCGCTGACGGAAACTATAAACCAGTGTTTCTTAAACTGTGTGTGGTAAGGGTGACTGCTAAAAATTTCTGATCTGTTACCAACTGCTACTTTTCCTTTTTTCTTGGTAGTACTGGGGATCAAACCCACGGGCACACGAGCAAGTCCTGGGGGGTATGTAAGATGGGTTGGTAAGGGCCGGGGAGTTAGCTCAGTGGTTCCGGCGCCTGTCTTGCAAGCGCAAGGGCCTGGGTTCGACTCCCCGGTGATCACATACCATACTGGGTGTGGAGACTCACGCCCAGCAGCAACCAGTACCATATACCACAATGCCGGGCGTGGTGGCTCACGCCTGTCATCCCAGCACTTGGGAGGCAGAGGCAGGAGGATTGCTGTGATGTGAGTTGGAGGCTGAGCTCAGGGCCAGCCTGAACTACAAAGCAAGACCCTGTCTCAAAAAAACAAAAACAAAAACAAAAACCAAACAAATGGAAAGAAATTGTACATGAATATTGATAGTAGTGGAACTTTCTTTGTAAAATCCTAAACTGAAACAACGCACATGTGTGTCAGTGGGTAAAGGATGGACAGATGCTGGTACAGATGCACCACGGAGTATTACGAATGAAAAAGAGGTGCCCTGTCAATACGACAGCACCGGGAACCTTACAGGGTTGTCTGGGAGAAAGAAGCAAGGACCCCCCCCCCCTTCCCCCAGACACTTAATGTTCAACTCTTTTGAACTGTAGCAAGTGTAAGTTAACCTGTGGCAGCAGAAAACAGCTGGGTGACTGCTGAGGGGTGGGGCTGCAGGACAGGAAGAAGGAGAGGGACTGTCGAAGGGGGCCGGGAACTTTCGGGTGATGACACAGTCACTGATCTGGGTCATGTTGAAACTTACCAAATTGTATACATCAGATCTGTACAAGTAAGAAAAAAATTGGAAGCTTCTGAATTTTTATTAGAATTTTTTTGAATGAATGGGTGCTAAACTTTCTTTTTCCTGAGACTCTCAGTCTTTTTTTTTTTTTTTTTTTTTTTGAGATGAGGTCTCGAGATGTTGCTGAGACCAGACTTAAACTCAGGTGACCCACCTGCCTCAGCCTCCTGAGTGCTGGGATTACAGATGTGTGCCACTGTGCCAAGCTAAGAGATGTCTTTGTTAACTAGTTTGGTTCAAATAGCCTATTAAGTATTTGTGTCTTAGTAAGTTAGAGGCCATTTATAAAATATATACATGCATTTTAAAAATTGCATGTCAACTCTCCCCTCCCCCGCCCCATCTCCTGTGTAGCCCAGGTTGGCCTTCAATGCTTTTTTCTGCTCGCCTCAGCCTCCTAAGTGCTGGGACTGCAGGCCTGCCTGCCAGAGGTCTGTGATCATACTCAAAAGCCTAATTACCAGGCAGGAGCATGTGCCTCAGGGCGCTGAGCTGCGCTTCGGGCCTCAGTGAACATCGCCGCCCTCCTTCCTAGCAACTTCGGTCACTTCTGTGCTGTGCAGTCATCGCCTTTTCAAGATTAAAAATGGGGAAAAAAAATAGTTGGAAAATTAGTTGGAGTAATTGGAGATTCACTTGCCAATTGTAAGAATAAATGGAGAGATCTTCTCTGTGTACTTTGCTCAGTGGAGTTTAAAAATTTTTTACAATAACCCCTGACAACTTTGTTTTTACCAAGATGTGACATCCCTGAAAGGAAAGTAGCGCCATCTTGTGTCGGGTCTGTGCACTACATTGAGCCCGCAGGCCTTGAAGAATATAGTGTCAGCTTGGTGTGGGGTGCGCACCTAGAATCCCTCACTCGGGAGGCTGAGGCAGGAGGATCGCTGTGAGCTGGAAGTTGCGTAGTGAGTTCATGAAATTCCAGCCTTGAGTTTACTGCGATCCTCTGCTTCATCGGTGCCACACCTGTACCTCTCCCTGACCCAGAGAGGAGCCAGAGTCCTGCCAGCCCGGCCGCGTGACAGGCAGTGGCATGTCTTGTTCCCACCCACTCAGACCACATGGAGGTCGGGCCCCAGGGGCGTCAGGGGCCTCCGGGCCCACAGGGACCGCACTGCAGCCACCCTGCGCTCTGTCCCCACAGCCATTTGTTCTCTCTCCAGATCCAGGAGTGTGAGGCCAGAATGTTCACCCAGAGCAAGATCGCCATGGCCCCGGGGTACACGCTGGACTACAAGATCAAGATCCGGCGGAGGATTCGGATCCTGGAGGACCAGCTGGACAGGGTGAGGCGTTGGCTGCTCCTGGGCAGGAGGAGGGTGTCGGGAGCAGGGCGTGGGCTGGGCGGCATCGCCCTCACGCGGTCCTTGTCCCAGGTCACTTGTCGCTTCGACATCCAGCTGGTGCGCAACGCAGCCCTGCGGGAGGAGCTGGACCT
>PVIR01006369.1:0-18794 GCA_004026965.1 Petromus typicus
TGTTTCACTGCTGAATTTGACAACACATTTAGAGAGGATCTTATGCTGATTCTCCTCAAAATCTTTAGTGGAACAGAAAGGGGAGTAATACTCCCAAAACATTAATGAAAGCAAGAAAAGGTCCCAACCAAAACAGAAAACTACAGGCCAGTGTCTCTAATGCAAAAATATTCAATAAAGTTTGTTCATTTGGGTATAAATGACTCAAATTTAACATTCTTTTTGGCAGAGTCATACTCCATTTTATATGTATAAAACACACCTTCTTTGTCTATTTTCCATATAATAGGTATTTGGGTTTTTTCCAAGATTTAGCTATTACAAATGGGTGCACCTGAAGACATACTCATAAGTGAAGTAAATAGGTCACAGATGTATACATACCATATCTTTACTCTGGTATGAGAATCTGAAGATGTGAATGAGTTCTAGAATGTATGGTAGATATTTTGAAGTAAAAATATTAAAAAGGAAATGGGTAAATAATGAAGGGAAAGAAAAAATACGATAGTAAAGAAGTAAACAGCATATGTATATAAGGGTAAGGGTTGTAGGTTGGGTAGGGAAAAGGATTAAAATGAGAATTAAGTCATGTGATATACTGGTACAACTGTCAGTGTTGACTGTGGTCATGATGTGTATATAAAGGATACCAATAGAGAATTAAATTAAAAATATTTGATAAGATACTGGCAAACAGAATACAGCAAATCATCATGTAGGTTATGTATCAGGGTCAAGTGGGATTCATCCCAGGGTTCAGGGATAGTTCAACAGAAGTCAATTTAAATATATCTATCTATATATATATATCTATATATAGATATATAGATATATATATCTCACTATAACAGCAAAGCTAAAGACAAAAGTCAAATTTCAATAGACACAGAAAAAGCATTTGACAAAGTCCAACACCAATTCTCTAACTTTAATTTGGATATACTGTTTCTTTGCACGTAGGTCATAATTGCTGTTCTATTCAGAAATGAAAGAAGAAATATTCAAAACTAGAAAATGAGAATTTTATTTTAGAGATCAAGGTAAAATAAGATTTTATGGCATTGCAGCCCCAGCATCATAATATCAAACAGTTCTATGTCTTCCACCTACCCCTGTAAAATAGATTCAGGGAAGTTATTTTATTCTTTAATTAGTTTACTCCAGTACCCTGTGGGATATAACTATACTCTGAAGCCAAGGATACTGCCTTTGACCATTACATTCTGGAAATTTACTTGCATGTAAGCTCTATCTTTGGAAACAATTAATTATGCTCACACACAACAACATTCTGATATTAAAAGATGGAAAAATTAAAAGCTTTTACATGAAAGACTTCTATTTCAGACCTATCAGAAAATTTGATATGTCAAACTTTCGCTAATTGTGCTGTCAGTGCTAGACCACTATTTCCAATTATAAGATCTGGCAGCTTTTCATCTCTTTGGCATTGACTAGATTACAAGAAAATGATTAGGATGAAATATAATTTCTGACTGATCTTATTTCATGGGTTATGGTTTTTTTGTACAAGTTTTGAAGCTGAATCTTAAAAAGAAAGAACACTGCTCAGATATTATAACAATATTAGAAATAAATCATTTACATGAGCATTACACCTGATAATACTGATATGCAATCTTTCATATACAAATTTCAAAGGGCAATATATACATGGCTAAAGGTATGTGCTATTATTGTGTAGATTTTGTCATATTACTTAATCTTTGTGAAGTACAGTACTACTAGCTTATAAAATGTTATAATAATGATATCCAATATATAAAAGCAGCTCTGTCCAATTCAGTTCCCCTTTATACCATCCAGGGGACAAGCCACGCTAGGGTGAGTCTTCCACTCCCTACAGTATGGAATCAGACTGAAGTAACTTACGTGAGCTGTTCTTACTCAAACTGACACAATCAATCAAGCATCATATGTATGATGCATGGTTTGAAGGATAAGATATATTGCTGGCAATTTACCATATAAATTGCAATAGTTTTCTTTTTTGTAATAGTAGTAATAGTAGTACAGGCTTATAGACATAATGATTACAAACTAGAAAAGTTTTATTGCTTTGTTTTATAATTCTGGAATTTTCTTTAAGGTGGGGCCTTCAAGAGGAGGTCAGGTCATAGAAAGTCTTCCAACCTCAAGAAAGGGGTGAAAACTGGTATAACAGAAGCTAGACACCTCACTCCATTCTTTTTTTCTTCCACTTTTTTCCATGTATTGGCACAACAAGGAGTCCCCAGGAGATGCCCAATGCCACACCTTAAATTCTGACATCCCAGCATACATTATTTTTATTCTTAGATTCATTTCCTAGGATTTGAAAATAAATTTTTATTCTTTTTTTTGAGACAGGGTCTCGCTTTGTAGTTCAGGCTGGCTCTGAGCTCAGCCTCAAACTCACCTCACAGCAATCCTCCTGCCTCTGCCTCTTGAGTGCTGGGATTACAGGCGTGAGCCACCACGCCTGGTACTGTGGTATGTGGTACTGATTGCTGTTGGGCATGAGTCTCTACACCCACTATTGTTGTATGTGGTTATCGAGGATCGAACCCTGGCCCTTGTGCTTGCAAGACAGGCACTGGAACCACTGAGCTAACTCTGGCCCCTATAAATTTTTATTCTTAATAAATTACTCACTCTTTATTTTGCTGTAATAACATAAATAGACTAGGACACAATCCTGTGCATTAAATCATTGCTTAAATTCTAGAAGAATAATTTCAGACTTGCATAACACATTCCTACCTATCCCAGCAGTTGACATATGCAGTCTATAAATGATGCCACACTTAATTCTTACAAGGACTTTACCAATCTATAGACAATGTATACTATATATAAATTATAATTTATAACCTGAGATGCATGCAACATTACTTACCCAAGGTGTATTGAAATTAGCATTCAGCTACTTTGAAATTTTACTGCTGTGACCTAATACAGTGAAACATAATTAGACTTTTATTAATAATGGTTTGGAAACCTCTCAGAACCTGACTAGAAAATTGACCTGAAAGGGAGATTTCATCTGTATTAGGGGGAACTAGTTGGGAATAATCTGTAGCCGCATGTCTAATTTCTGGGTTGAAGTTCAGTGCATTATCAATTTTAGAACTTAATCAAGATTTGGCAAAAAAATAGGTATATTTAAAACAACAATATGATCCAGCAAGCAATCACAAGTTATATGCAAGTGGGAAAGGTACCTCAAGGCAGAATATGTTTCCTTATATTTCTTACCCTCAGAATTGAAGAAAGGAACACAAAAGTTCATCTACAGAATAAACTGAAACAAACCAGGACATTTATAAACAGATCAGATGTTCATAAATTAGTAAGATAAGGCTTGTAATAGTAAGGTATATATTGCTTGATATATACCACAGATTTGGAGAAAAACTTCACATGTATAAATGACAATAATCACTTGCACTTGAGGAGGTCATTTAAAGCACTAGTTATGATCTAGAACTTCCCGTGAGAGGAGATGACCTTTGCTTCTCCAGTACAGCATAAAATTACATCAGTTTTATTTATTTTTTTTATTTTTTATTTTTATTTATTTATTTTTTTTAGGTTTTTTGAGACAGGGTCTCACTTTGTGGTTCAGGCTGGCCCTGAGCTCAGCCTCAAACTCACATCACAGCAATCCTCCTGCCTCTGCCTCCCGAGTGCTGGGATTACAGGCGTGAGCCACCACACCCGGCACTGTGGTATGTGGTACTGGTTGCTGCTGGGCGTGAGTCTCCACACCCAGTATTGTATGTGGATACTGGGGAATAGAACCCGGGCCCTTGGCTTGCAAGACAGGCGCCAGAACCGCTGAGCTAACTCCCCAGCCTACATCAGTTTTATTTTTAAAAATCTGCTTGTATGTTATGTTAAATATTGTTGTCTTATAAAATTCCTATATTTTGTGTGTGAAAATGGTGTATTTGAGTGCAGACTTACAGATATAAAAGACTAAAACATTAAATAGCATTTTCTTAGAAAGCCAAGAAATAACAGTTCTTACATTTGAAGGTTAATATTCTTTTTTGCTTTCAAATGGATTATTTTTTTGCCTTAAAGTTATCAGGTTAGTATAATACTTTTATTTGCTTTCATGAATTTAGGAAGCACCTAAAAAAACAAGGGGACTGATGTGTTAAATGGAGTGCAATTAAAGCTATCAAGTGGATCATACATGTGAATATGCATAATTATTTTTCTTATAAAAGATACTTTGGATGGGGCTTTAGAGAAGTTTACAGTGACAAATACATAGTTTTTTAAAAAATGGAATTCAAAAAGCACAGATCTATCCAGGAGCAGTGTTATTCAGCTTGGCCTTTGGAGTGGGCCAGGCTAAACAGATGGGCCTTCAATCTGCATTAAAGGTCAACTGATTTGTGCTTTTGCCAAATGAGTTTGGCAAAGAAATTTCAAATTCTTTCTCACTAATAAGTGGCTCATTGAAGATTCAAATTTAATTGTACCATTGTTTCTAATTCTTCCAGAAAATCAGGTGGCTAGTCCTAAAGCCTAAATAAAGTTTAAATCTTTAGCTTGAAATTTGTAATGAATGATCTCAAATTGACCCTCCTTTCTTATTTTAACCTCCTTGTATTGAACCTCTTCAAAAGTCCTTTCACATCCATGAAATCGATCACCTGTTCAGTTTACAAACTGAATCTATCTGACTCTGAAGCAGGGCTCTTTCTTACACCTAGAAGAATTTTACCTCATGCTGCAATGTGAGTTTGCTCTCAGACATAATGCTTTCTTTTAAAAGACTAGCTAATTAAATTGTATTTTTTCTTTCTAAATTTCTTGAGCCCATGCTGTGCATTTCATTAATATAATTTTTGACATTTTTATAATGTTAGTTTTTTAATGTAGTTGTTCTCTCTCTATTGGTGGTGTGTTAAAATTAGAATGGCTGTTTTTCTTATAATAGAGAGGAAAGTAATTGTGCCTTAGCAAGCATTATAATCAGAGCTTTTCCTTGTGTAATGGGGGAAAAACGAATAAGCCTGAGGCTCTGGCCTTTTCTTATCAGTTCTTATATTTCTGGGGGCTTCATTAACCACTGAACCTTTAGGCATACATTTCCAACTAAGCAATTAGAGAAGTATCAGAGTTACTACTTGTTTCCCAATATATCTTATGATTTTTGCTCACAAATTAGGTTAGAAACCAATGTGAACACATCTCTACCAGACTGTACCAAACCTTTGAGTCTTGCTTCTCCTTTGATTTCTAGTATATAACATCTGTCTAATATATCTTTGAATAAGCACTGACTATAAAAAGATTAATATCTTAATGTTCATGTCAAATTATATCAACAGGTTTTATTCACATTCAGAATTTTCTAGTCAATTGTGTTTATGTAACTGTAATTATGTCCCATGAAGAAGTTTAACTCTAGTCTCATGAAGGAGTAGCAGGAAAGAGTTATGATCTGTCGGTAGAGAAGGAAAAAACGTGAATTCTAGCACACACTTAAATATCTCAAAGTTACATTTCTATGATACTTCTTGCAATATTTCTAAAATTTGAGTTACTTTTTTTCCAGCATCAGTGAATGAATGCACTGATGAGTATATGGTTTAATGTGATGTTGGAAGGTCAAGCCTGCTTGGACGGCTATGCCCCGGAGGGGTGTACGTCCTCTCACCTGCCTTGAGGTCACTCAGCTTCCTGCTGCCATGCCAGGAGAAAGCTGCCTTGGCTATGCCCCTCTGCCATGCCATCTTGCCTTGAAGTCAGCTGACAATAGATTGAAACTTGTATGGACTGTGAGCCAAAATAAACCTTTGCTTCTTACAGTTATCAAGTACTGTGTCTCAGCAATGAAAAAAGAACTAAGATTCTGATACTTTATTTATTTATTTATTTTTTTAGGTTTTTTTTTTTTTTTTTTAGGTTTTTTTTGAGACAGGATCTCGCTTTGTGGTTCAGGCTGCCCCTCAGCTCAGCCTCCAACTCACATTACAATCCTCCTGCCTCTGCCTCCCGAGTGCTGGGATTACAGGCGTGAGCCACCACGCCCGGCACTGTGGTATGTGGTACTGGTTGCTGCTGGGTGTGGGTCTCCAAACCCAGTATTGTTATGCGGTTACCGGGGAATCGAACCCGTGTCCTTGCGCTTGCAAGACAGGCGCCGGAACCACTGAGCTAACTCCCCGGCCCCAAGATTCTGATACTTTAAAATTGATATATTTTTCATAAAAACTATGATTTACATTTTAAATAACCTTAATTTATTTTTAACAGGAATAACTTGAGTTTTGTATTGGCTTTTGGTTTTGAAACAAGGCTAGAATAATAAATTTATTTTGCTCATTGAAAAGAAAGTCTTGTTCTAAGAATCCACAAGAACTTCACAAATAGAGAAATTGAACAGCAACCTCATCAGCAACCAAAGGACCACAGAAAAAATTAAAGAAGTGAGACAGTTGCTACAAATAAATGATACGCCAGTCCAACATGCAGAAATTTGTGGAATTTAATGAAGGAAATTCTATGAAGGAAATTTATAGCAGTGAATGCTCATATTAGGAAAATAGAATGAACCCAAATAAGCCACCTAATGCTGAACTTCAAGCTTCCAGGAAAAGAACAAGCACCCAACATAATACTAATTGGTCAGAAACTGAAATATTTCACTCTAAAATCAGGAACAAGACAAAGATGTTCAGTGTCCTCACTACTAGCCGTGTAGTTCTGGAAATACTAAAGGTAGCAATAAGACAAGAAAAATAAATAAACATAGGTAAAGAAGAGGGCAAAACTGTCATTTATGGATAACAAGATATTCTATATAGAACATTATAAAAGCCCCAACAAAATACTTCTAGATTTGGTAACCGTATTGTGTTGGATATCTGGATATAAGGTCAATAGTCAGAAATTTATAGCCTTCTTGTATATGAATAACAGATTCACTGAGAAAGAAATATGAGAACCAACTCATTTCATAATAGCAACCAAAAAATGAAATATTTAGGAACCAGTCTAAGAGGTAAAAGTGACCTTCACTTTGAAAACTAAAGCACTCTGAAGAAAAGAGATAAAAGAGGATATATAAGAAAATGAAAAGACATCTCTTGTTCCTAAGTATGAAGAACCAATGAAAATTGCCATCCTTCCAAAACTGTTACATAGATACAATACAATCCCACTGGGAAGCCCAGCAGCATATTTCACAGAACTGGAGAAAAGAATACACTATTGCAATAGAAAATATCTACTCTGCTCAGCTTGGTTTGATCTCACTGAGGAACAAAGTAAATGACTTTGGAAATACTTTGTCTTTAAATGAATGATGTGATTCCATTTTTTGATATCATCTTCTACCTCCTTTTTCAGAGTGCTGTAATTTTCAGAGTAGAGGTCTTTCACCTTCTTTGTTAGATTGATTCCTAGATATTTTATTTTTGGGGGTACTATTGTGAAAGAGACTGACTTCCCAATTTCTATATCAGTGAGTCTACTGTTTGTATATAGAAAGGCTATTGATTTTTGAACATTGACCTTTTAACCAGCTACACAGCTAAATTTGGTGATTAGGTCTAGCAATCTCTTGGTTGAGTTTTTAGAATGCTGTAGATAGAGCATCATGTCATCAGCAAATAATGACAATTTAACTTCTTCTTTTCCAATCTTTATTTCTTTTATTTCTTTCTCTTGTCTTATTGCTGTGGCTAATATTTCCAGAACTATATTGAACAGAAGTGGTGAGAGAGGACACTCTTGTCTTGTTCCTGATCTTAGTTTGAAAGGTTTCAGTTTTTGACCAGTTAGTATGATGCTGGCTGATGGTTTCTCATAGATAGCTTTTATTAGTTTGAGAAAGAGACCATCTATTCCAATCTTCTGTAGGGTTTTCAACATAAATGGGTGTTGTATTTTGTCAAATGCTTTTTCTGCATCAATTGAGATAACCATATGGTTTTTGTCCTTGAGTCTGTTAATACAGTGTATAACATTTTTTGATTTACATATGTTAAACCAATCTTGCATCCCTGGGATGAATCCAACTTGGTCAGGGTGTATAATCTTTTAGATAATTCTCTGTATTCTGTTTGCTAGTATCTTATTGAGGATTTTTGCATCGATGTTCATTAGGGATACTGGCCTGAGTTCTTGGTTGGGTCTTTCTCTGCTTTTGGAATCAAGGTAATGGTTGCTTCCAGGAATGAGTTTGGGAGCACTGCTTCCTTTTCAATTTCATTAAAGACTTTAAGAAGTAGAGGCACTAACTGTTCTTTAAAAGTTTTATAGAATTTAGGAGTAAAACCATGAGGTCCAGGGCTTTTCTTTGTTGGCAGGTTTTTAAATATATTTTCAATTTCACAGATTGATATCGGGGTATTTAACATTTCTATACCTTCTTTATTCAGCTTTGGAAGTTCATATATGTCTAGAAATCTAACCATTTCTTCTACATTTTCTACTTTATTGAAGTATAAATTTTCAAAATAAGTGTTTATTATTATCTGGACTTCCACTGGTCAGTAGTAATTTCTCCATTCTCATTCCTAATAGCATAGATATGAGCCTTTTCCTTCCTTTGTTTAATAAATTTGGCTAAGGGTCTATCAATTTTGTTTATCCTTTCAAAGAACCAACTCTTCAGGGCCAGGGATTTAGCTCAGTGGTTGCAGCGTCTGTTGTGAAAGTGCAAAGGCCCAGGTTTAATCCCTGGTATCCACATACAATACTGGATTTGGAGACTCACGCCCAGCAGCAATCAGTACCACATACTACAGTGCCAGGCGTGGTGGCTCACGCTGGTAATCCCAGCACTTGGGAGGCAGAGGCAGGAGGATTGCTGTGATGTGAGTTGAAGCTGAGCTCAGGGCCAGCCTGAACTACAAAGTGAGAGCTTCTCTCAAAAAACCTAAAAAAAAAAGAACCAACTCTTTGATTCATTTATTTTCATTGATTTTTTTTATATTGTCTTCTTAGTTTCTATTGCATCAGTTTCTGCCCTCAGCCTTATAATTTCTTGCCTAGTGTGAGCTTTTGGTTTGTCTTGCTCCTCTCTTTCTAGTTGCTTGAGGTTCAGCATTAAATTGTTTATTTGAGCTTGTTCCATTTTCTGGAAGTATGCCTTCAATGCTATGAATATCCTCGTAGAACTGCTTTCATTGTGTCCCATAAATTTCTGTATTTTGCATTGGGGTTATTGTTTAGTTGTAAGAACTATTCAATGTCTTCCCTAATTTCTTTGTGACCTATTGGTTGGTCAGCAGTGTTGTTCAGTTTCTATGTGTTTGTGAGGATCCTGGGCTTTCTTTTGCTATTGAGCTCCAATTTCAGGGCACTGTGTTCCAACAGAATACAAGGGATGACTTCAGTCCCTTTGCATTGACTTAAACCTGTTCTATGAACCAGCACATGGTCTGTTTTGGAGAATGATTCATGAGCAGCTGAGAAGAATGTAAATTCTGACTTTGTGGGGTGAAATATACTGTAGGCATCTATTAAGTCCCTTTGCTGAAGAGTCTGGTATAGCTAAAGTATTTCCTTATTGACTTTTTGTCCAGTTGATCTGTCTCTTTGTGACAGTAGGGTATTGAGGTACCCTGAAGAATCCATATCATCAAAATGGCTATTCTCCCAAAACTACTATATAGATGCAATGAAATCCTGATTGAAATCCCAACAGCATATTTCACAGATCTAGAGAAAAAAATCCTAATTTTCTTCTGGAACCACAAAAGACCTAGAATAGAAAAAGCAATTCTAAGCAACAGGGACGTGGTGGGGGGTATTATAACCCCAAACTTGAAACTATACTATGAATCCACAGTGATAAAAACTGCATGGTACTGGCAAAGTAACAGACCTGAGGATCAGTGGAGTAGATCAGAAGATCCAGAAATGACTCTAGTTATGTTGAACCACTTCTTTGACAAAGGAGCCAAAAATCCTCAATGGAGGAAAGATAACCTCTTTAACAAATGGTGCTGGATAAACTTGGCTTTAGCCTGTCAAAGAAGAAAACTAGGCTGAGCTCTTTCACCATGTATGAAGCTAAAATCAAAATGAATAAGAGACCTAAATATTAAAACAGACACACAAAACTTGCTGCAAAACAGGTTAGGTAAAACTCTTGAAGACATTGGCTTAGGGAAAGACTTCTTGAACAAAACCTCTATAGCACAGGAATTGGCAGAAAACATAAGCAAATGGGATCTCATGCTTTTAAAAAAGCTTCTTTACAGCCAAAGAAACCACCAACAGAGGGAAAAGGCAGCCAACAATGTGGGAAAAAATCTTTACCAGCTGTTCCTCAGACAAAAGGCTACTATCTGGAATATATAAAGAGCATAAAAAAGTCAGCCCACCCAAATTAATAGACCCAATTCAAAAATGGGCATCTGAAATGAACAGATACTTTTCAGAGGAAGAAGTAAGAGCAGCTAAGAAGTATATGCAGAAATGCTCAACATCAGTGGTCATTCGAGAGATGCAGATGAAAACAACACTGAGATTTCATCTAACTCCACAAATAATGGCTTCCATGTCAGAAATAGCCAGCAATAAATGTTGCTGTGGAGAAAAGGGAGCCCTTCTCCATTGCTGGTGGGAATGTAGACTCATACAACCTCTGTGGAGATAAGTGTGGAGATTCCTTAAAAAACTAGGATTGAAGGTGCCATTTGACCCAGCCATTGCTCTGCTAGGCATATATACAAAGGAACTAAAAGAGTAATTTAACAGCGACATATGTGCATCCATGTTTATAGCAGCTCAGTTTGTGATTGCTACATCTTGGAAACAACCCAAATGTCCATCAACTGGAGACTGGATAAAGAAGATGTGCTTCTTTTATTGAATGGAGTATTACTCTGCCATAAAAACGATAAGATTGAGTCATTTACACTTAAACTGATGTACTTTGAGGATGTCCTCATAAGTAAAATAAACAGATCACAGATGTGTAAATATTATATCTTTTCTCTGGTATGAGAAAATGAGGTTGTAAATGAGTTGTAGTATTTGTAGTTGATAGTGTGAAGTAGAAAATATTTAAAAATAAAGTAAGGATAAATAATGAGGGGAAAATGAATGTGGTAATAATAAAGTAAACAACGACTGTGTATATAGGAGGTGGAGAGATGCAGGATGGGGGGAAAAGGGAAGAAATGAGAATCAAGTCATGTCATCTTCTGGTACAATCTCTTAATGTTGAATGCGATTATGGTGTCTATTCATAATGTACCAAGAAAGATAATTAAAAAAATAAATGAATGATGTGAATATGGTCCTTTAAATCGCCATATTAGAGTCAGTGGTGTCATTATAGGTACAGAACAGAATGTGACATTTCATAGTTCAATACTAACATGAAATCATGGAAACATCCAGTATTATCTGTGTTTTAGAAACCATAAAACTTAGTAAATCTCTTGTGAACTATGGAATAGAAAAGCAGAGCTCCTTTGAAATTGCCGTGTGTCTCCTTCTTACTGATGTTGTATGTCAGGGTGGAATCATTTATAAAGAACTAAGCATTCAAATAGTGAAATTTAGTTTATTCTTGGAAACAGTGATGTTAAATGAAATTAAAAAAATATGTTCATGATCTCCTGCTTGGATTCTTTCTGTATCATCTGTGGTGTTAAAATCCTACTCTTGCTGGAACTCATCCTGGAGATGGGAAAGCTTTCTGCCCCAATCCATTCTCTTTCATTTCTAAGTCTCTGTGTCTGTTGTAAAACTCTTATTTATACATTGTTGACACTTGTTTTATTGTTTTTCTATCATTTTTGCCTTATTAATTTTCTTTTAAAAAGTTTTATGTTCTTCAATATGACAATATTTCAAGTCTATAAATAATTAATTCCTCATAAATCCCTCTTTTAATGGCTAAATATCCAGAGCTATTTAAAAGTACTTCAAAACTAATGCAGCTTTGAATAGTTAAATTTGATTATTCTTGAGATCGATCTTAATTTTCAATATTCATCTTGCATGGTGATTTCTCAAAATTTATACATGTTCCAAGTGTAATTTTAACCTTCACAGTATAAAATACTATTTTTATGCTTTAATTGTACATTTTCTCTGTTAATACAATTTCATGTTTCGACTTGGTTTACTATCTCATTGCACTGCTGGCTGAATTTCTTATTAACTGTACTATTGCATTCCACTCTTCCTACAGGAGGTAGTATTGATCTTCAGTTACTTTATCCTATGTTCATATTATTAGTCCTTTCAAATTCATGTTTATGTTTTAAATTTTACTTTGCGTTATTTGAAACTGTCTTTCATTATGTGCTGTATGACTCTACAAGACATATTGCTGAATCACTGTGGGAGTACTGAACAACACAGAATAACATCTAAGGGGTACTAGCTATACTTTTAGTATTTTTTGTATGACTATTTCTCCCCTGGATCCATTTCAACTTTTCCTTAACCTGTGTTAACTATGAGGCTGAGAAAGGATATGGGTCTTATTTCATCTCCAGGTATCTATCCTAATTGGCTACAGAAAATCAACATAATACAGTGCTTTCCACAACATTGGTTTGCTCATGTGAAGCATAATCAGAGTTAAAGAAGGTTAGTTTGAGGAAAAAGGAGTTGCTATTTCTGGAAAATAAGATGTGTCAGGTAATGACTGGAGCTGCTTATAGCTACTTTGTTACTGTGGTGGATGATATCCTAAGAAGAAAGCCAATATTCAAAATTGGTTCTAAAAAATTAAATTCCATTGTATCATTTTCTAAGACTCTACTTCTCTCTAAACTGTTTAATTACTTAAATAACTATATAAGAGCAGGGGAATTATATTACCTAACCTGAGAATATATTAAGAAAAAGGGGCCTATTGTTTACCTGTGTAAGAATTTTGTAAATATCAAGGTCTTTAATTTCTCAGGTAAATAAATAAAAAAATATAACTAGCCCTTTTCATGTTATGATCCTTCCATCTCAGTCTGTCATGGGATAAAAAGAATTAGATGAAGAATAATGGTTTTTAACTGCCTTAGGTTTTTTTTTTTACATTAAAATCTTTATTGGTACATTATGAATGCACATCATCATCACATTCAACATTGAGAGTTTGTACCAGAATATGACATGACTTGATTCTCATTTTTCCCCTTCTCCTAAGCACCCTGCAGCCCCTTCCCCCAATACATAATCTTTGTTTCCTTTTTATTTTTTACTGTCACATTCTTTTCCCCCTCATTATTTACCCCTATACACTCCTTTTAAATATTTTCTATTTCACAATATCAACTATGAATACTATAATTCACTTATATCTTCATTTTCTCATACCACAATTGCCTTAGTTTTAAATAAAACAAGGGCCAAGGATTTAGCTCCAATAGTACCGTGCCTACCTTGGAAGCACAAGGGCCAGAGTTCGATTCCTAGTACTGTGAAAAGGAAAAAAAAAAAAAGAATGAAAGAAAGAAAGAAACTGCACTCGGGTTGGAGATTTAGCTCAGTGGTTCCGTTGTCTGTCTTGCAAGTGCAAGGGCCAGGGTTCGATCTCCTGGTAACCATATATAATATTGGGCGTGGAAACTCAAGCCCAGCAGCAATTAGTACCACATACCACAGTGCTGGGCGTGGTGGGTCATGCCAGTAATCCCAGCACTAGGGAGGCAGAGACAGGAGGATTGCTGTGATGTGAGTTTTTTAAAAAAAGTTTTAAATAAAAAGATTGTAACAAAAAAGTAAGGAAACAAATTTTATGTATATGGGGGGGTGGTAGGGTGGGTAGGGCTATGGGAAAAAATGAGAATTAAGTTGTGTCTTATACTGGTACAAATCCCCATTATGGAGTGCAATCATGATATGTATATTTAATGTACCAATAAAGATAAAAAAAAACCAAAACATGTTGCTCCCACTCATAATGTATTCACCTGAACAAGCCACATGATCTAAAAGTAAATGTTAGTTTGGCAGCAATTATAGAAGAATATCTGGAATATATGGTGAACACTGTTGGTATCTTAAATTCAATATCACTTTTTTAAGAAACAGAAGTTTCACACATGACTGAAGAAACCATTGTTCTTAAACTATCTGCATGCCTCTTGCAACTATTGCAGAAGTAAAGATGTATCAATAATCTGGCTACTAACTTAGTAAGGACACACACAAATTACAATGAACAAGATAAGATCTCTCCTTCACATTTTGAAAATCAATATTAAATATTTCTAAGTCTGGATTCCTGGTCACATTTCCCATTTTCCCTAGTGGCTGGAAGATAAGAAATTTTCATTCATGCAGTTCACTATCTCATCTGCAAGTTTTACCATCTTCTGGTATATAATCTTCTTAGGACCAGAAACTTGAAATCGTTTATAGAGAAGCTAAATGCTATCTTACCATCTCTTTATATATCTTGAGGTTCAATTGCCTTTACCAATATTTATTCCTCCTTCCTGAAGCTAAAAATTATTCTTATAGTCACAGAGTATGGATGTAAAGTGGAGTTTTAAGAAGCTCATTTTATATAACTTTCAGTTTATAAAATCCTGGCAGACAGTATAAGTAAACTCTTCGTTCTTGCTCTGAATATTTCTATAACTTAAAAATATTTTATTGTTTAAATTACTTATCAACAAACCATATCATTGCTGTTCTCTGGAACTGAGCTCATAGGCTCTCATTTTTCAACTTTTTCAAGGGCTTCTAGTCTAATTTCTGATAAAATAAATCAGTCAAATAAAAGTATTTTCTTGGGAAAATTTGTAAGACCTGATAATATTCACTGAAGCACCCTTAGGAATTGAATTAGTTGATCTTGAAATATGAGTATTCTTGTAAAGAGACAAAGTCATCTACATTCCTAACCACAGTGTGCTCTGTGTAGGCAAATATGTTTGAAAGTATTTTAACAGTGAAATTATTGCACTTTTATAGTAACCACTAGTTTTCTCACTTAGGATATTTTTTTTTTCTTTTAAGTATTGGTTAAAGAGAAATTGCACCAAAATGGTCAGGTTTATCTGCTAAAGGTCTTAGGGTTACTGTTGATCTCTAAGTTTTGAGAGTAGCTCTGGCCACTCATACCTGAAAGAGATCAAAGCCTGGATAGGACACCTGGTAAAGCCAAGTGCTGCCTAACATGTGTTGACACATATTTGTGAGGGTTATAAATGTAACTGCTTCTGGGATAGTGATTTACTCATGGCAGGCATCCAATTTATCTTTGATAGATTGTAGGAGGATCGGGGACAGAAATGTGTTTCATACAATCTCTTCTGCATTCCTGCCTTGCACAACTTAATATCTTTTATTGCATGCACACTGTGAAAATAACCACATTTTCTGAATAAAAGAATAGATCCTATTTTGCTATATTGGTGATAATACTCATCTTGATCTTTAAGAGTATGTCAACAATGAGTTTAAAAGAGAAGCCATTATTTATTTCTCTATGATTTTCTTATTTTTTTAATGAAACAGTTTTCATTCATTCATAAGTTTAAAAAGAGATTTTTAAATCATGTGTTTAGGACAGATATGTCCCTTTTACTGTGATATTGAAGATATAAACTTATTTTAGCTGTGACTTTAAATTCATTTGACGTCTCTTCTCTTATAGTAAATCAACACTAATTTCTGATCAATTTTTATCACCTATGACAGAAAAGTCTTTAAGTGTTTTAACAATCAGAGACAAATTAATTATGACACTATTAATGATAAAAGATAAATGTAAAAATGAAGAGAAGCAGAGATGGGCCAAGTTCAGCTTATTTAAATTACTATATATTTTTCCAGCATGCTGGCTAACTGTAGTGATCACACTCCCTAAATCCTCTGAGTAAGAGAGTTAACATGGCTTAAAACAAGACAATAAAGTTATACAATTGCTCTAACATGCAAGTCCAATCTGCTGATTATTTTACTTACTGAGGTTGGTAGGGAATCACTTACTTATCACACAGCAGGTGTTAAAGGCCGCATGTAGCTCTACCCCCAGTGAGCCCATCAGGAGCTGCAGCTCCAGTGTGCACTGGCATCTGATTAAGTCTGAATAGTTTGTCATTTTCAGTGATCTACCAGACTCTGAGACTAGCCAGACAGGTTATTGTCCTTGACCTGTGTCAGGAAACATAATATTTGTGTCTCTATAGTTCTTGATGATGACACAAAGCTCTATAATTCTCCTACAGTAGCAGATTTTGTTTTACTATTTCCTGGGCATGAACAGACACAAAAGCTTTCCTCTGGTTCTTCCTAACATGACAGCCCTTGACCCAAGTTAGAGAGCTAACATGAGAATTCTATGAAATATATTTATCTCTTTTTATTTTTAAACAATCCCACAAAAAACTCAGCGCTTACTCAGACTAGTGAAACAAGATGGTATTTTGGATCTCTGAAAATAAGAATGTGTTTAATACCAGATTATGAAAGGTGATCATTCCCCTTTCTACAGTTGTTCTGGTAAATGGCAGTGTTTGCATTTTGGAACATATGACATAGGTTTCCTTGTCAAACTGATTATCCTCACTGCATTATACAACAGATTCTACACCTTAAAGTGAAGTATGTGTGACAGTCAAGCTTACATCTCCCAAACTGAACTTGGATTGATATTTTTCTCTCACCAGATCTAGAACTTTTTATTTTGTGAGTGTCAAGAGGCACTTATATGGATTTCTGTGGATAATTTTTTTTTTCATTCTGAAGCTACACGTAATTAGCTATAGCCACAGACTCCTATGGGGTGAGCAAATCTCTGTAAGCACTCTCTCATTATAGTTTGTTTATTTTGTCATGCACATACCTTTTGTTTGATAGCTAACTAACTCCACTTGCACTATTTCACTTTGGAATCACCTTAGTACTGCAGAATCAGCTTTCAGTGCAATACCTCATAATGTCTTCTCTGAGATAGAAACTATAACCATCTAAGAGATTATCAAGAGCATTCATATTTTTCTCATGAAGGTATTTTTCAATATACAGTTGAGAGAATGTGTAAGTTTATTTTTTAATCACTATAACAAAGTACTTGAGAGAATTGGCTTGAGGAAGAGGGAAGTTTTATTTTGGCTCACTGTTTCATGAGTTTCAGTCATGTCCCATAACGTTGGGTCTGTGGTAGCATGGTGCCTCATGGTAGGAGCACATTGTAGGAAAGGCTGCTCATTGCAAGATGGCAAGGAAGCAAAGAAAAAGCCAGAAAAGAGGAAGGTCAAAATATCTCCTTGGAGGTAACACTCCCAATGGCTTCATTAATTTCATTGTTTTCATTAATCCTCACCTTGTAAACATTTTCCATCTCTCAGTATCATACAGGCTGGAATTTCAGCCTTCAGAACATGGGCTTTGACAGGATATTCAGTATTCAAACTATAGCGAAGAACATCCTTCCAGATATCTCAGAGAAATGAAATAATAGGTGAGAAGACTCCATGTAATGGTTCCCTTTCAAGTCCAAATCCTTGAGAATTAAGGCACCTTCTTTTACAGTGGAAGGGAGTTTTCTCTTTGAGTTTTGTAACTCTTTGTTGAGGGAACGCTTAGATTATCCAGTCAGAAGAGTATTAATGCCATGCATGGGCGTTCAAGCCTATACAACAAATTCTGAAGTAAATTTGAATGTATTTATGACAATTAATTAGAACCTAATGAATCTTAAATTATGCTTGTGATCTAATACATTTAGAATCAGCTGCCACTCATGCTTCCCAGACTTTAAGCAATTTGTTTTTGTTGGGAACATTTTATTTATTAATTTATTAATTTAAAGTGCACAACAGAGAGACAAACTCTCCAGAAAAAATACTTGATTTGGGAATATAAATGGTTACAGTGCTGGATATCCCTGTTAGGGGGAGGATCATAGTCATGTCAGGTGGGTTTGGAGCAAATGAAACCAACTTTCTAAACCAAGAACAGAAATTCACATAAGCGATTTTCCAATAAACTTCATCAATTATAGAAGTAGATTACTTCAGGAGCTGGTGATTACTCATTGGTAATACCAGCTGTTCCTGGGAGATGTTTTCATAGTAAAGACTTAAAGTTTTTATTTTTTTCTTTTTTTTGTTTGTTTGTTTATTTTTTATTTTTTTAGTTTCAGAAAGTTCTTCCAGTAGATCTTATAATATACATTTGTGTAGGGAGGATTTTCCTTCATGGTTTTTGGCCACATTTTGTTTGAATTTGACCTTATTAATCATCTCACTTCTTACCACGTTCATATAATGCATTTACCTATTGCTCGTAACACAACACTTGCACTTTACTACCTAGACTGTGCTGAGGTATAAGATTTGTTACAGATTTTTTTGTAGGAGGGAAAGAAGCAGCAGATGATTCTGGAGGAAGCTTTGCTCTCTTATAAGCTTACCTACCTCACATATAACCTGGTGTCGTGTATGAACTGAATATTTTCCAGCTGGAAGTAGTCTTCTGAAAATTGGACATTCAACATACTCAACCTATCTATGTTTGTTTCCTTTCTCCCATTCTATGTTTCAGGATGTCACTCTTTGACCATCAGTTCTCTTAGCAAAATAAAAGGGCTATTAAATAGTAAAATTCTGTTACAGTCTCCACGCTTGCTATGAATTGCCATCCATAGTCCTCAGATGTGTGCTGTCACCATATGCCATAAGTTTCTATGTTCCAGTTTTCTCAGCACAGAGGCTATTTAGGAACTACTGAACTATATGACTAACCAAATTCTAAAATTGCATTTTGATTGAAAATTTCCTAGGAAACTATTTATATCAACTTCTGAATTTGAGAATTTCAAAGTAGATAGCATAGAG